>CM076575.1:2026811502-2026981360 GCA_034641835.2 Pinus albicaulis | reverse complement strand
ATACCTTCACTTATGTATTAAAGCATACCTTCACCATGAATGAAAATGCCAGATGTTTGAAAGATTTCCAAATTTCTGATGCTTCAATTAATTTCGATCCAGAAAATGTTTTTATAATCAAAACTTTAGATAAAAATATTAAGCTCACTTTGACTATAAAAAATTTGAAATTTTTTATATTTTGAAATTTTCTAAATTTTTTTTTAGAGTTTTTTGGAATTTTTTATTATTTTTGGATTTTGAAATTTTGAAATTTTTTATTTTTTTATTTATTATTATTTTTAAGGCAAATTAAAATTCTAAATCTAAGTTAAAACACAACTAGAATTTAAAATCTAAGTTAAAATCAAATTAAAACAAAACTAAGTTAAAACTAAACTAAGCCCAAAAGTTAGAAATTAAAAAACTAAATCTGAAACACAAATTTAAAAAATTAAACTAAGTTACAATTAAAATAAATCTAAATCTAAAACCAAAAAAGAAATCTAAAACGAAATTACAACTATGCCAAAACTAACACTAAAACACAATTAAAATTTACGTTAAGAATGAACTAAGACTATAATTAAAAAATGAAAACAATCGAATTAGAACTAAACTAAAATAAAAATAAAAATGAAAACCCCAAATCCTAACGCTAAAGCTATATTAGAATGAAATCGAAAACCTCAGCACAAAGATAAAATCGACTAGACTATGACTAACGCTATCACTATTAAATCAAAATCGAAATTCTAACACAATGGAAGCAGATTCACGAAATAAACCTAAGCTAACAAAATCAACGGAAAACAAAAATCGGGCCTGTGGTTTGAATTTGGTTTTTTTTTTTTAATCAGATGCGTTTGCTTGTCGTATGGTTTGTTTTGCAGGTCAGGTTGAATCGACGTGAAGAAATGTTGCGTTTTATCACGCTGTGCATACGCTTTTATTTGTTGTCGTTTGTTTGATTTGTGTGTGCAGGTAAGGATCGATGGGAAGAGATGCTTGGACGGCGTGAAGAATTGAAGACTGGACAGCAGCGAGGGTCAAACGACGCAGGATGGATGGTGGAGACAGAGGATAGACGGACGAGGGCTGGACGGGATCAGGGTTGCAGAGATGCTTTGACAGCACAATGGGAAAGAAGACAGCGCAGGAGGGTGAAGTCGATGGTTGAGATCGATGAGCAGATAGAAGGATCGGACGGACGTATTTGAAAAAGAGCACAGGCTTCAGATAATATGTGCGTTTTGCGTGTGCAGGTCAGTTTGAAAACGATGGCGTGAAGGATTGAAGACTGGACGGCATCAACAAAGACAGGATCAACGTAAAGAATTTTACATTCGTTTTGTTGCTTGCTGCAAGTCGATGGAGAACGCAGGTAGGGAAAATGGAGATCGATGGGCAGAGAAATGCAGGGCAGATCGAAAAGGCATTTGAATCTAGTGCACACAAATTCGCCCTGCAAACCTTTATAATTCTTCTCAATTAAACTCAGATTTTTATGCTTCCGGATCCTGCCCACAGTGGTAGATTTTTATGCTTCCGGATCATATTCATTATCCTCACCTAAAACTGACTATACCTTGAATAATAGATCATTACATTCTGGGTTGGTGACTGTCTACAGTCTTTTTTTGAAAACTGACTGATTATGATTTTGTATATGTTTCAGACAGAACAGTAGTTTTTTATACTACAGACATTTGTAACAGGTAGCTGATCATTAATATGAATATTTACGAACTTTTTCACTGTGAAAAAAATAGATCATTACACATTTTATGAACCTCCATATGACATAATTATTATGACATAACATTCATTACATTCTGGGTTGGTGACTGTCTACAGTCTTTTTTTGAAAACTGACTGATTATGATTTTGTATATGTTTCGCATACACAATGATATCTAGAAAATGAAATAAGAATTTACATTTGTGTGTCATTATAGTAAAATTCACTATACCTACATGAACTCCATTAAAGTAGAACTATCTTATGAAAGACAAAAGTCAAATGAAAGGCAAATTCTAAGCTACTAGTAGAGGTGGCCATTTCATAGAGAATCACATTACGCCTTAACTTCTGCTTTAGAATTCACTCTTTCTATCCCACTACTACATTTAGGGTCGAATTTTGACATTAATTTCTACATTTAAAGGTTTTTCGTGTTTTATCATCAATTCTCATGAATTTTCTTCTACTTGTAAATGATGATTAATATCAACATATAGAATCAATATTTACTAATTGAGGTATATGTTGATTTGTCAAATTTGACCATATTGAGATAATGTGAATTAACCATTGTTTTTGAGGAAAAAATTATAAATCCTCACAAAATTTTCATATCTTGGATGTTTGCTGTGGATATATTTTAAATGTTAGAAATGCGTCCATGAAAAATCAAATGCATCATTTTCTACAAAATTCATATGAAGTGACATATTAAGCGTGCAATGTTTTTTCTGTTTTTACTACATTGTTGAACTCATTAATCTTCCCATGAATAGGTGGCATCAAATCCTAAGGTGTTACTAAAACTCTCCAAAATATTTTTTCATGATGTGTCAGTGCCTATGAATGTCACTTGCCTTAGTATGTGTGAGATGCATCCTTAATAAACATGTAAGTATGAAAATATGCCAATAAGGACTCCCAAAGGTAGAAATATACCAGATGTGATGCCATGCCTCAAATATGAAGGCATAAATCTACCTCATGTTCCACCATGCCTCAAATATTTAGCAATGCCTTGAAAGGTGATCCTCAATGAAGAGATATACATCAAAAGATGCAACCTAGGCTTCCAAAATGAATTATCCACAAGAAACCTACTTAAAAAATTATTAATTAATAATACAAGTCATAATGCATAAGAGTGGTAACAGTGGGCATGACATATTCTTTTGAAAACTTATAAGATTGCTATGTCATTTTATTTTTGGTTATTGATAGGTTGTTGAGATAACATAAAAAACATTTCCATCTTTTTGACACCAAGTTTCATCCATCAGAATTTTCCCAAAGTAGTTGGGGTATTATTACTCATTGATTGTTGAAAGACAATAAAAGATTTGGTCGTTCCCCCAATATATTATTTCATTTTTTCCTCATTACATATCCCCCAATATGAACCCATGCTATGGTATTGTTCCCACGGTGAAGCCCTCGTGCAGTTATCATGGCAATATAATAGATATTTATAAACTTTATAAATCAACATAAGAAATTCTAACAAACTACACTTCAACTGTAGTTGAAAAAGCTCTCTTGAAAAATTTGAAAGACATTCAATAATAATAAAATAATTTGAACTTACTGTCACTAACAAAAACAATGCCCTATTGGTCAGAAAGGTGAATGCTAGAACTAAATTACTAAAATAAAGTTACCATACATGGTCACTAGACCTTCTAAATGTTTATTGAAGTTATATGTCTTTTAGTATATAATACAACTTTCTTAAGAGAAAACCTGACTTGTAGAAACCTGAAAAAACATATTCTTTTTTTATATGCCTAAGAGAAACATTGTTTTCCCAGATACCATAAGGATTTTAGGGCTCCTTCTTGCGTGCACATATTTTAGATTCATACTTTGAACATATTAAAACCTGAAACAACAATATGACCTTTGTAAAGACCTCAAAGTAATAATATTTCAATTCTCAATGACATGAGAATGCAATATGATATTGTGGTATTCTTTAGAAATGGAAAAATAAGTTCAAATAGGCATCTCCCATTAAACAACTTAATAGAGCACACATTAAATAATCCAAAATTTACTCTTGCATTCTTTCATCTGCCACAACAAAGTTAGTTGAAAATGAATAGTCTATTGCCTATGACAACTTCAAAAATATTACAGAGTGAATACTCTTTAAATTCTTTCAACAAATTACTAGAAAGACATAGTAGACTATTGAACAATTTGTGTTTTCATGGATGTCAAAGTCACGAAGCATTGTTGCACACATGTTGTCATTGATTTCAAAGTCATGAATCATTGTTTCACACATGTTGTCATTGACGTCAATTGTAGTAGTGTCACTAATGTCGAAGGAAGAACAAAAAATTAAATAGAAGAGGTGAAAAAGGATCAAGAAGAACAACATATTGGGTAACAAAGGATGAATGTGCTAGCTAAGAAAGCGGTTCAAGCGCATGTTGATCATGCAACATAAGGCCAAATAGGTTGGCCAAGCAAGCAATTCAAGTGCAAGGAACGAAAGCCAAGAAGGTCGAGAAGGCTAAAGGCTGAGGAAGCTGAGTAAGCCTAAAAAGTTGAGAAGGTTGAAAGTTGAAGAAGATGAGGAAACAAGAAAGGCTAAGAAGGTGGAGAAGGAGGTAGCTCCAATGATCACTCTTGGTCATAGAGGGCCAATAGGTCAGCTCCCAAGGGCTAAGAACCTTTTGGACTTCAATAGTATTGACATTGTTAAAAGAAAAAAAGATACTCTCAATTCCCGATATGATGTGGAGATATGTGGGGAAAAATATAATAAGTAATAAATGGTTTGTGGAAGCCAAGGTTGTGTGGAAGAAAATGTTGTGTGGAGGTAATGGTGTGTGGAAGTTAAATCCTGTTCAATGGAAAAGCTTGTGCAGAGGTAAGAGTATGTTCCACCGCTTTGGACAAGATGGGACCAAAACAAGCTAGGTGACATGGCAAGACACATGGAAAAATGACATGTGGTAGTAACATGGAAAAAAGTGATGACACGTGGCAACCATGTTTGATATTTTTGGCTATCCAAATGGATAGTTGGTAGGTGACATGTGGAAAGAACACATTAGCACTTGTACACATGGCAAGTCTTGATTGGTTGCAATAGATGATGTGGGAAGCATAGTGGCACGTGATGTGTCAAATGCTGTGGGGATTGTGGGTCCCATATCGTGTCGTGGGCTATTGGAACATCGTTGTGCTGGAGTGGAAACAAAAGTGAGTCAACCTGAGGGGAAAAGTCTCAAAGTAACAAGAAAATAATTGTCAATTACAGTCTATCTACCAGGCTAGTATAGAAAGGTAATGATTCCACCCATCAAGGTTTTGAAAAGTTATTTGAACATGCAATAAGAAAATTGATCTAGGAATAATTTTTTATTGGTATATTAGAGTGTAGAAAGGGAGAATTGAGCCCGATCTAACTGATATCCAATGCATTGGTCAGAAAACAATCACGAAACAAGGTCACAAGGGAGTTGATTAACACTTAAGGGCTTAATTCAATATTTGGTCTCGGCACTTCGATCTCATAATATTACCACATTGACGTGTAACAAGTAAGGAGGGAAAAATCAGTGGACCTTGATCCTATATTTATTGAAAAAAATTTAAACATGGTCACGAGTGCTCAAGGGTTTAGCTCCGAGGGATAAGGAACCACGAAAATAGAAAATTAAATCACATAATCTAGATTGGATCCCCTTGGCATGTTGGATTTGACCGGGTCTGTGGTATACATATCTTAAGTAGGATAGGTTTGAGTGGGTGTGCATAATTTGAAAGTGTGTGGTCGAACACATAGAAGAAGAACTAAGAAATATGAGCTTTGTGGAGTTGAGTGTGAAATAATTATAGGGATAAAGTATAAAGAAGACGTGTGAGTTGGACAAGGAAGTTGTTCAATTAAGGTGGATAAAGGTTGTGAGGTCTATAATTGTGATGTGGTTTGAAATATAAAATTTTGTCAGAATTATGGGTTGTGAATAACAAGAACAAAGTATAGTGTCCAAGAGATTAGAGCTAGTACTGTGTTCAAGATTGTGTAGAAGCAAAGGCCAAAATAGATCTGAATGTAGATCAAAGATGCAGTTGAACATCAAGATGATCTCATAGCAGAAGAGAGGATAAAGAGAGGATGACCAAAATCAAGAAGTTTGTATGAGAAAGTTTAATTTGAATGATTTCGAATCTTAGTTTGAAAATGTTATGAAAGAAGGATTTGATATGCATATCAAGTTGGTGCTTATTAATCAGGGGATCAAAGTCTCCTTCACATTGGTGCTTGTAAGTCAGGGGTTCAATGTCTCCTTCAGGTTGGTGTCTTTAAATTAGGGGCTTAATGTCTCATTTAGTTTGGTGCCTGTAAATTAGGGGATTGGAATTTTCTTTAGCTTGGTGCCTATAAATCAGGGGATTTGTGTCTTCTTCAGGTTGGTGCATGTAAATCATGGGATTGGTGTCTCCTCTAGTTTGGTGCCTATAAATCTTGGGGGATGGATGTCTCCTTTTGGTTGGTGCCAGTAAATTGATGTAATAGTAGGTTGGTGCCTACATTCATATATAAAGAAGAAGTTGTTTTGTGATTTTCTCTGGTATGGGTTTCCACGTAAATATTTGTGTCTCCTGATCTATGTGTATTATTTGATGTATGATGTTGCTATGTGGTTTATAAAATATAACTTAAAGATCTTAAATATTGTTAAAAATTTTATACTACTAATTCATTGCCCCCCCTCTCAGTATATCTTGGAATCAACATGGATTTCATGTGCATTTGGTCCATGGAAAGAGATCAATTGGCTATTATAGTTTCAAAATGATTCCAAAGAAACTACTCTTAAACTCTTGCAATAAAATTCTAGCAAACAAAGTGAGGCATACATTTAACTTAATTACCCTATATGGTATACGGATGTTCAAAGTTAATAAGTATCTCAATTAAAAAAAGGTTATAAATAGAGAATGACAAATACAAAGATGTATCACTGGTCTAATCAGAAACAATTTTACAAATATGTTAGAAAAATATTATTTAGGACAAAAAGGAAGGAAAATATCTTCTATGAATGGGGTGTACTCTTCCTGTACTAGATTATAACTAGCATGAAAAATCAAATAAATCATTCTAGGTTCAAGAAATAAAATATCAAGGAAGAACACCAGATAGATTGGCTTTACTCATGATCCGGAATGATCTTCGCACATGAAAGAGATTTGTGCCATGTTGATTTGAAGTTGGTGACAAAGTGCTTAAGTGGGTGAAATTATGCTCATGCATTTTATGAGCCTTTATTAAACCCATGCATTTTATTCATTTTTGATATAAATGATTAATATTTGTGAGAGAATATTTGTCTCACATATTATTCATTTAATGTAATTAGGGAAATTGGTTTTTATGTGAGAAACCACCTCACACCAATTCTCTATTTTTCTCAATTGTGGGTTGAGATAATCAAGGGCATGGTTGAAGAGTCTTTAGGTGGTTTTGATACTTTTCCCAATTATGAGCCTGAGATAGTTGGAGATCCTACTTTCATGGATCTTGTTTTTCCTTCCTTGTAATTAGGCCCTACAATTGTGGGTCTTGTAATTAATTCTCTTTGTTGGAGAGTGGGTGAGGGAAAAATATATATATTCCTTATGTGAGCCATGAGAAGGGGGGAATAAAGGAGAGAATGCTTAGCTATTGAGAGCCATAGCGCTTATTTAATTCTCAGCCACAGAGCTTGAATGTAAGAAAGCTTGGAGAGCTTACTTTGAAGAAGGAATATAGAAGATTTGAATTCCAATTGAAGTAGATCCGGAGATGTAGCCCCAGAGAGATGGAGGGGTGAACTCCGTTACCAATTGGTTGTCTCTCTCTTACTTACGTGCATGTGCTTCTTGATATTTTAAGTTCATGTACTTGTGTTTTATGTGTTTATGCACTATAATCGATGGACTAACATGGTCATTTAAACATGTATAAACCATAGTCAATTAAAATATATTCACACCGTAAACAATGGTTAGAGTACTCGACCCGTGATCAAAGCAAGTTTGGTATCAGAGTAGGTGATTGCTTTGCAGGGTGGGCATAGGAACGAAGCACGCTGAAAGAATGCAAGAGTTGCAAGAGATAAATGACAACAGTCAAGTCGACAATGCAGAATTGTGAAGACTGTTGTAGGTAGCTGAAAAGGATAAGCATGAGCTTCAAGAGATGCTACGAGCCAAAGAGGAGTTATTTTCTAAGTTTCAAAAGGTTAAGACAATGGATGTTATATCTCAAACCAAGGTATATGATGCTACTTCATGTTCTATTCTCTCTCGATATGAAACTATTGTTGACATGAAAATCCTCAATGAAGATAGGGTATAGAGGAGGCGGACTTGGCATAAATGGCCAAGGATTCACCCAGCCATTGGAGGTTGTACCAAGACAACCATTTGCAGGTTTGGGTTATGGACAGGAAGAGAAAGGAGAATGCTTGAAGGTAGCTGAAGCAAAAACCATATCTTCGTCACTCAATTCCAAGAAGGGAATCAAGCCACCTAGTCCTCATCAGTTCAAGGACAAGTTAGTAAGGTATATAAATCATTCAAATTCTTCTTTTGCATATAAGATAAATGATTGCTTTCATAGATCTTCTAACCGTGATGTAGTTAAGCATCACACAAAGAAAGTGTGGGTTAAGAAGACAAATGTGTCCACGAGAATTGAGAGCAAGAAGAATGAGAACCTTCTGAATCCTCCTATCATGAAGACACAGTTGAATGGGAAATGACATAATTTCTGCAGTTTCTACAAAATTAGTGGCCATTGGGAGAAGAAGAGCTGGAAGTTGCACCTCGAAATTCACCACAAGTCAAGAAGACATATGGTGAAAGAGATCGTGAAGAAGGAGGCTCCATCCACCATTCAAAAAGCACGATTACGAGAAGAAAGTGCTTGGTGCTGGTTTGGTAAGAAGTTCATGAGCTTTTTGCAATGTCTATTTTTTCTCATTTGCAAAATTTTCAGTGCTGAATACACTTTTTTATCGAAGGATCGAACATAACACACCACACATCTCGTAGCTTCTTTTTTGGTACAAGGTAAGTCACGGGGAAGCCAGCCTCTGCTCCCCCTGCATTGGAAACTGTACTTGAGGGGAATTTATCATGAATTTGAGTTTCATCTCTACTCATGTTATCTGGAGTTAGATACAATTTCCAATTTCTCACCTTTGATTTTGTGAAAAGATGAGTTTAAATTGAGAGATCCTTTGTGAAAAGTGATGCCTTTCAGTTCCTTTGAATGCCCAAGTCATGGATCATGTAAAACGATGTGTTTTTGTATTGTAAATGTTATTAATCATCACCATTGAAAAATATACAGTGAAGCCATTGCAGATTAAGAATGGGGGTATACAAAATACATCGATACAGGTGCCTGCAATAGACAAATGTGTTTAAAAATGTCTAGAAATTTTCACTGCAAATAGACCGGAGGCCACTGTCCCTCAAGCAATTTATATGTTTCAAATGATCAATCCCATACTGATAAGATTGAATTAGAAAGGCCATCTGAAGCTGGGAGGCTCCAGAGAATATACGATGCTATGGATGAAAATGGCGACGAGAATATCACAATTGTAGAGCTCTGTGTCTTCTTAAACAAGCTTGGATTAGAGATGACTAATGAAGATGTAGAATCTGTTTTTGGCCCACTATCTACCAGTGAGGATGGAAGTCTCAAATTTGAGAAATTTATTTCATTATACAAATCATTGTGCAAGGACGTTGGATTAAATAGTGATCAGGAGGACGAGCTTGAATCGCCTGATCATCTGATGGAAGCATTCAGAGTGTTTGATCAAAACAGAGATGGATACATATATTCTGAGGAACTGCAGTAGGTTCTTCACAATCTCGGATTGGGTGCACAAATTTTGTTCGGAATTATGCAAAGGTTGTTGTGATCATCTACTGATTTTGTGGGATCATTTCCGCCAAATTTATGTTGTACCAATATCTTGTGCAGATTCTAAAATTTCCAGAAACCTGTTTTTGAGAAGCAGAGTATGTTCCTATTGCAAATGATGGTGCATTGTTAACTTTTCGAACAAATAAAAATGCCCCTAGGTATAAATTGGTCTGTGTAAACCTTATGCAACTGGAAGCATGGAGTGACGTTGTTGGAGAATCTACGAAGGACGTGCTTGAATCAGCTTTCTGTGTCAATGTAAATCGACTGTTATTAAGCTATTTAAGCGATGTCAAGTATGTTTTTCAAATACGAGACTTGCAATATGGAAATTTGCTTCATAATTTTCCAATAGATATTTGGTTAGTTTCTGGAATATCAAGAAGACATTGAAAACTAATGGAATTGATGGTCTCTATCGTGGGTTCAACATTTCCTGTGCGGGAATTATAGTATATCATGGTTTATACTTTGGAATGTATTATTCTCTGAAGCCTGTTGTTTTGACTAGTGATCTTCAAGTTTTCTTCTTAGTTGGGGTATTACAATTGGTGTTGGTCTTGCATTGTATCCTATAGATATTGTAGGAAGAAGAATGATGATGACTTCCGGTGAGGCAGTGAAGTACGAAATTTCATTGGATGCATTTAATTAGATTGTCAAAAATGAAGGTACCAAGTCACTCTTCAAGGGTGCAGGTGAAAATATCCTTCATGCTATTGTCGGGGTTGGTGTGTTAGCTAGATATGACCAAATGCAGTTACTTCTTCTTGGGAAGAAATATGGCTCTGGCAGACGATAATATGGATTTGATGATGGTGATACTGGACATCTCACCGAAACATACAAAGGGATCAAGGATTGTTTTGCTAAGACAATGAAGGATGAAGGCATCATTGCGTTGTGGAGAGGAAACACTAAAAATTTTATTCGTTATTTTCCCACTCAGGATTTGAACCTTGCGTTCAAGGATTACTTTAAGAGGCTCTTTAATTCCAAGAAAGACATTTATTTTGATGGTTCTCAGCCTGCTTTGTTAAATGGTTATGGGGGTTTTAGCACTAACATCCCCCCAAAATTTAGCGTTGATCGCATTGTCATTTCAAGACATCTAGGGGCAGTTTTGGAAATTGAAAATATTTGTGGTTGCAGTGAATATGGAGAAGAATGACTTCTTCAGATACAAAGCCGAGTGTAGCAAAAGTGATAATGATTACTAAAGTCACTGATTGAGGTGGATTTGTTGTAAGGATTTCTCCATTTCTATATTCATGGGAATGGATACTAGGTGGCGATGGGATTTCAATCATTGCATCATCCAACATTTGGATCGAACATTTCTCCTTATCTAGATGCGTAGACGATCTCATTGATGATGTGAGGGATCTACAAAATTCACAATTTCAGATAATCTCTTCATTAACATGTCAGCTTTGAACTTTAATAATGCACATATTTTTTAATGGGGGGGATTTGATTTCTTTTCACCATTAGTGAATTTGAATGTTTTGGTGCATACACATATGAAAAGGGGGTTGAAAACTTTGTATTTTTCCCTTTGTGCACATTAAATTGCCATGTAATTGATATTTTGGCATTGAAAAATTGGCATGTAAATTGTTGAATGCCATTTAAAAGGCCATAGTTTCCATGAAGTCATGATGTAAAAGATGATTATGAAGCATTGTAAAAGGTTGTTTTAGCCACTTTTATGTGAGGGAGAGTGAGATGCTTATTTTTGCACATTAAGCCTTGTTGGCTTATTTGTAATCAATTTGAATAAGGCAATTTTCCTATTCCATTTTGGCATGTAAACTTGACCAATGAACTCTTGGCAAGTGTTTCAAAATATGTAAATAGGTATGATAAACTACAGGTTGCAGCTTTAGGCAGATGTGGGATTTTTCATTCCGATTCTGAAGGACCGAGGTGAAGGAATCTTGAAGGGATGTGCCTTTTCAGACATTTGAGTTGTAGCTTTAGGAAGATGCGGGCTTTGCATCCTAATTCTGAAGTACATTGGGTGAAGGAGTCTTCAAGGGATGTGCCTTTTCAGACATTTTCATTGCAACATTTGCAGGTGTTGGCTTTGCATCCTGATTCCAAAGTACGTTGGGTGAAGGAGTCTTCAAGGGATATTCCTTTTCAAACATTCATGTTGCAACAGTTGTAGGTGTTGGCATTGTGTTCCAATTCCGAAGTTCGTCAGGTGAAGGAGTCATTTGGGAATGTGCCTTTCAGAGACATTTGCATGAAATTGATGATGGATTGAAGCTGATACTTTTGGAGACCAAAGTTTCTTTGTGGGCAGGTGTGATTCAATAGGATATTCACACGTGAAAGAGCTTTGTGCCATGTTTATTTGAAGTTGGTGACAAAGTTCTTAAGTGGGTGAAATTATGCTCATGAATTTAAGTATGCATTTTTATGAGCCTTTATTAAACCCATGCATTATTATTCACTTTTGATATAAATGATTAATATTTGTGAGAGAAAATTTGTCTCACATATTATTCATTTAATGTAATTAGGGAAATTGGTTTTTATGTGAGAAACCACCTCACACCAATTCTCTATTTTTCTCAATTGTGGGTTGAGAGAATCAAGGGCATGGTTGAAGAGTCTCTAGGTGGTTTTGAGACTTTTCCTAATTATGAGCTTGAGATAGTTGGAGATCCTACTTTCATGGATCTTTTTTTTCCTTCCTTGTAATTAGGCCCTACAATTGTGGGTCGTGTAATCAATTCTCTTTGTTGGAGAGTGGGTGAGGGAAACTATATATATTCCTTATGTGAGCCATGAGAAGGGGGGAAGAAAGGAGAGAATGCTTAGCTATTGAGAGCCATAGTGCTTAGCTAATGCTAAAACATAGAGCTTGAATGTAAGAAAGCTTGGAGAGCTTACTTTGAAGAAGGAATATAGAATATTTGCATTCCAATTGAAGCAGATTCGGAGATGTAGCCCCAAAGAGATGGAGGGGTGAACTCTGTTGCCAATTGGTTGTCTCTCTCTTACTTATGTGCATGTGCTTCTTGATATGTTAAGTTATTTACTTATGTTTTATGTGTTTATGGAATATAATTAATGGACTAACATGCTCATTTAAACCTGTATAAGCCATAGTCAGTTAAAATATCTTCACACCATAAACGATGGTTAGAGTAGTACTCAACCCATGATCGGATCAACTCATTATTGCATCAATGACATTGATTTTGAGGATAGGTGGGTTTGCAGTATTCACGATGTTTGGTCCATTTGATTGTCTTATAAGCTATGGATTTTTTCTTGGATGGTTATCTACCAGGGAATCCCCTATAAATCCAGATGGGTAAAGAGTGGGATTTCTTATGAACTCTTTCCTATTCATCTTTATTATGCTAATGAAGTGATCCGGGTGGATATCGGTGGCCTCCCACCTATTCCATTTGGACCCGCAGCATCAATTCTTTCGGTTTTTCAGCTTCAGCACAACTTACTATTTATAGCAGGTTTTCGGGTCCTGCACACCCGGAGCCGTTTTGGGGCATTAATAATCCAGGTGGATATTGGTGGCCACCCATTGAGTCCATTTGAACCCCCACCATCAGTTATTTCAGTTTGTAAGTTTCGGCACAACTTACTATTTTTAGCAGTTTTTCGGGTCTTAAACTTCCGGAGCCGTTTTGAGGCCCTAAACGATGTTTTTTGGGAAAACGGAGAGCAACATGGGTCCATGGACCGATGTTTCTCATTCAAAAGTTGTACTCCTCGGACAGATCTTTCTAACGAGCTATTGAGCGCATCAAACGGAGATCGGATGCCAAAGTTACGTCCCCGGGAAGTTGAACCACCAATTTACCCAAACGGGGCCCACAGTTTTGGCACTTCATCTCCTACGGTTAGGGTTTTGGACGTTTCGGATTCTACATTGTTTCTCAACAATAAATAGGCCCTCGAGCCTCATTGTAAGACAGTTCAGGGGGCTGGGAGCCGACACATCTCTTCTTAGAGATAAGCGCGACCAGTGCCCTAGCTCGCCGCATCTCCATTATGTCTGTATTGTAACACAGTTCAGGGGGTGATAGCGCCACATATCTTCTCGGGGGATACGGTTGCCGGTACCATAGCTCTTCTATCTTCATTATGTACGCATTGTAATAGAGTTCGGTGGGAGCCGATACATCTCTTCTCGAGAGATAAGCGCTACCGATTGCCCTATTCCTCACGCCTCCATTATGTACGCATTGTCTGTATTGTAACACAGTTCAGGGGCTGGTAGCCACCACATCTCTTCTCAGGGATACGCTGCCAGTACCCTAGCTCATCTATTTCTATTATGTCTGTAATAGGCCTGCGAGCCTCAATGTAACACAGTTTAGAGGCCTGCGTACGCTACATCTCTTCTCAGAGATACGCTACCAGCGCCCTAGCTTGCTTCCATTATGTTTGTAAGCTTATTGTAGTCATTCTTTTATTAATAAAATGAAGCATTATTTCCGCTGCATCTCTGTATCTATGGTTATATCTGTATTCTGTTGCGTTCCTGCATAAAATCCGGATCAGTGGTATCAGAGCGGGTCTGCTCTTTCTCTGTTTTTCTCTTCATGTCCCCAATGTGGCCAGGGTATAAGGAGTTCAACCTCGCAACCCCGACGACCCCCCATGGCGAAAGGAAAGAAAGACGAGGGAGCAGGAGATCCTGTCAAAATCTTGCTCGAGGATTCCCTCGAGAAATAGAGGAACGCGATGATGGACAATTTTTTTTTTTAGATCCTTCAATGGCTGCCCAGCGGTGGCACATCTACATCCAGCACGGCTGCCAACACCAAGTTCAGCAAAATTTCACCCCCCCCCATGGAGGAACTTAACACAATGGAGACCATTGCTTCCTAAGGAGGGAGGAATGATCCAGGTGGATATTGGTGGCCTCCCACCTATTCCATTTGGACCCGCAGCATCAATTCTTTCAGTTTTTCAGCTTCAGCACAACTTAGTATTTATAACAGGTTTTCGGGTCCTGCACACCCAGAGCCATTTTGGGGCATTATCCAGGTGGATATTGGTGGCCACCCATCGAGTCCATTTGAACCCCCACCATCAGTTATTTAAGTTTGTAATTTTTGGCACAACTTACTATTTTTAGCAGTTTTCGGGTCTTAAACTTTCGGAGCCGTTTTGAGGCCCTAAACGATGTTTTTTGGGAAAACGGAGAGCAACATAGGTTCATGGACCGATGTTTCTCATTCAAAAGTTGTACTCCTTGGACAGATTTTTCTAACGAGCTATTTAGTGCATCAAACGAAGATCGAATGCCAAAGTTACGTCCCCGAGAAGTTGAACCACCAATTTACCCAAACAGGGCCCACAGTTTTGGCGCTTCATCTCCTACGGTTAGGGTTTTGGACGTTTCGGATTATACATTATTTCTCAAAAATAAATAGGCCCTTGAGCCTCATTGTAAGACATTTGAGGGGGCTGGGAGCCGACACATCTCTTCTCAGAGATAAGCGCGACCAGTGCCCTAGCTCGCCACATCTCTATCATGTCTGCATTGTAACACAGTTCAGGGGCTGGTAGCCGCCACATCTCTTCTCAGGGATACGCTGCTAGTACCCTAGCTCATCTATTTCCATTATATACCCGCATTGTAATAGAGTTCGGGGGCGGGAGAGGCGAGTACATCTCTTCTCGGAGATAAGCGCTACCGGTGCTAGCTCGCCATCTCCATTATGTACGCATTGTAACACGGTTGTTTGGTAGCAACCACATTTCCTTCTTAGGGAGATGCTCCGAGTACCCTAGCTCATCTATTTTCATTATTTACGTAATAGGCACATCGAGCCTCGATGTAACACGATTCGAGCCTGCGTACGCCATGCCTTCTCGGAGAATGTGCTATACTAGCGCCTAGCTTGTTTCCATTATGTTTGTAAGCTTATTGTAGTCATTCTTGTTAATAAAATGAAGCATTATTTCTGCATCTATGTATCACTGATTTATATACGCCCATTGCGTTCTTTGCATAAATCCGGATCATGAAGCATATTTTTTGGGAGCACCAATTTTCTAGCGGCTATAGGGAATTCATTCAAGACTACTACTTGGTTCTCTTTTAGGGTTGGGTTTATTAGCGAGTGGCATTGTCTTAAGATTTTAGTTATCTAGTTCACTCCTCTATTGGTATCTAACAATGCTTGAGAGTTTATGCTTTCTTAAGCCTCTATAAGTTTGTTTTGAGTTTTAGGTTATCTCTTCTTCCACATTTTCTATTGTGTGGCATGATGGAGTACATCACCAATTATTGGCCAAAGGTGTTTTTTTGACAAAAGCATCCTCAAGTATTATATTTTGTAGTCTATTTAGACTATTTCAACATTATTTGTTCTTTAGTAGGGGATATAAAGTACAATTATATATACACATTTTCTTTTCTTTAAATTCTATATATGTAATACTTATTTTTCAAATAAAGAAAAGAAGATATCTAATCACTAAAAAGAAGATTTTAGTTTTACTATCCACTTTTGGGAGGGGGGGTACTTAATTTCTCTTCGGAACAATATATAACGTCAATTTTATATACCTTTCCATTCTTGTTTTGATTTCTTAACTATAAGAAATATTTTGCAGGGAAAAGAAAATAACAAATAGCCAATTACTGAAAACAAGAATTTAGTTTTACTTTCCATTTTTTGTAGTAAGTACTTAACAAGGTATACAAATAATTTAAAAGTAGTTAGAAATGTTAGAAAAAGATGTCTCTCCATAGCACTTCATTCAATAACAAGAATTAGATTAAGACTCTTGACATCTCGAATTCATTACAAATCAAGAGCCAAATAAAGACTTCAAATTTAAAGGCACTGATAATATGTCTGCTAAAAATGACCACTATATGACATTATTTTTCAAACGTGCACATGCGTTATAAAAAATCTCAACCTAATAAATAATATAATATTATATCAGTTAGAAGAAGTAAAATGCCATCCCATTGGTTTATTTCATACTAAAATTGTTGACCAAACTAGGAAAGAAGTAAATAATATCAAACACAATTTCAAAATAGTATATAGGAGCTAACCTTTATAAGAAATGAAAATATGTACATTTATGCTTTCATGTGCTTTGAAGAACATTTAGATAGAACCATGCTCAAGTTTAGTATTGAAAAATAGTTTTATAGGGAAAGTATTTTGACCAAATCCCTAATAATATTTTCATAGATACACTATTAAGAAAAAAATAGAAAGCAACATATTCTCAAATAATATCAAACCCAAATTTGAATTACGATAATGAGATAGCATTACCAAACATGAATCCTGTACAGTTGCACCCTTCATGAACATTCAAGACCAACTCAATAACATTGTACCCAATTTTAGCTTAAATAATAGTTCAATAGGGTAAGTGTTATTATGAAGACCCTCATAATATTTTGTCTTTCATATGTAAACACAAGACATTAGGTCTGATAAATTATAATTTTCAAATTGTTAGTGTGCTCATTGGTAGTAATATGCTATGCAAGACAAAGATCAATCAGAAAATCATGACGTTCCACACTTAAGGGACCCTGAGTTTGAGCATGAAAGGCCTTTACATCAAAATGCTGCCATTAACTCTTTATCATGTGCTTCTAGCCTTCTTTCTGCCACCACATTCAAATGATTATTCATTTGATTCTTTTTTTCAAGCTAATTTCTATAAGAGCCAAGTGTTGCACTCCCAATACAACTTTCAACATGAGTCTCAAGGTATTTTAATATTCCCATTTGAATCAAAACCATGGCTTTTTTTCTGAATCTGCATGTTTAAATCTTTTGACATCATTACCTGGTGCATCTCGAATGTCTCCATATGTTCAATCCTTTCTTCCATCATAAACAATACAATCTTGTATGCCAAAAAAAATCGCAATAAAGTCATACTATGGTTTATTTAAGTTTAGTTTGTTGGAATTATAGAGGTTACCCATGGAGATGAGGACCTGAGTTATGGCCTATTGTGGAAGATAGAGACATAATTTGCCCCACAAAAACACATGAGAATGAAGGGTGTGAGACACATGATATGGAAGTATGGAAAAAGGAAGTAGGAAATGACAAAGGACATGGGCATCATGGTCTTAATAAGGGAAAAATAAGGTAATTTCATTCATCTAGAAAAATAAGATTCAAATAAACAATTCATTTGTTTTAAAATATCAGTAAATGGAAACCACATTGGAATTGAAACATGCTATTTTGCTTTGCAAGTTTGAAAAACTTACAAAAGTAGAGGGCTTGACAATAAATAACCCTTAACAACCTCATACATGGATATTGCAACGTATTATCAGTGGGGTTAAGTCATTCTAGTGGGTGATTTCAATGCTAGGACTGTAAGTGAACAAGCTAACATTATTTGTGAAAAAGAAGATTGAAATCCTATTTGGCTTATAGAAGAGAGTTATCATCAGTAGGAAAGAATTTCAGAAGACAACAAAGGTGGAAATTTATTTCAAGGGGGGAAATTGCTACTCTATGTGGGGCATTTGATTTTATTCATTTGCAATGGTTTGGCTAGATGGGAGAAGTCTTGCAATTTCAACTGCACTACATATAATGGAACAAGTGTACTATATTGTGTAATTTTCTTGCATGGTATGTGTGAGAAAATGAAGTTTTGATTGGGGAAAAATTTGGGGATTTAAAATCTAATAACAAACAAATTTACTTAAATTTCTCTTGGATTGGAAAGAAGAAACCTCGGAAAAATACTCATTGTAATTAACAAACTCCTTCAAATGACAAAATAATGCTAGAGAGAATTCTTGAGAAGGAGAAAATTTCGTTCCATGGTCTTCATATCCATGAGATAAAACATTTAATTCAAAGTGCACTTGCAAAGTGCAAAAGAGAAAAAAAATAGGAAGAGTATGAAATAAATTGTTTTCCCTTTAATGCTTGGTTTGATGAGGGATGGAATAAAGCAAGGAGAACATTGAAAGATGTTGAAAACTGATAGTTATGGGATGAACTTCCTTGAATAGAATTCATTTCTGACATTTCTAAAGTCACTTTCTAAAAAGAGAAAGTCATGTCTATCTTTGCAAACATGACTTTCCAAAAATAGTAAATCACATTCCATCAATTCATAATCATATATACTTGATGAAAAATCACTTAAGTTGTCCTTAATCAAACTCAATTGTTTAATTTTTAACTTAAGGATCAATATTATTATTATTATTACTATTATTATCTTTATGATATTATTATATTATTAATAGTAAAAAATTCAGGTCTCTCAATCATGTCATATGTAACTCCCCTCAGTTAATGCATATGTTACTCTCTATCTCTCCCTCTCTCTCTCTTAATGGTTTTTCCCTGGTAATTGACCTAACTTCTCTGTGTCTCATTGAGTTATTGGTTGTCTTCCATTGTGCATATGTTTTATATTCTATCTAAAATTACTTAACTTATTTTGTGGCATAAAGAATTTCTAGATTTAAGTGATTGTAACAACATAGAAGATCATAATTTCAACATGGTATCAGAGCTTTGGTGAAAAAATACTCAAGACGACAAGATCCATTTCCAATTCTCTTTCTGCTAGAATATATCTTGCTGTCAACTCCATTTCCATTTCTCTTTTTGTTGGAATATTTCTTGTTGTCTGGTCCATTTGCAACTCTCTTTCTGCTGAAATATAGCTTGTTGTTAGCTCTATTTTCAACTCTCTTTTTGATGAAATATAGCTTGTTTTCTGCTCCATTTGGAAATCTCTTTCTGCTAAAATATAACTTGTTGTTTGCTCCATTTGCAACTCCCTTTCTGCTGAAATATAGTTTGTTGTACTCCGCTCCATTTGCACCTCTCTTTCTGCTAAAATATAACTTGTCGTCTGCTCCATTTGAAACTCTCTTTTTGCTAAAATATCTCTTTTTTTTCCTTCTACCTGATGCTCATTTTCTATTGAGAATTAAATTTCCTTTTTCTACTGAAATATCTCATTTATAGCGGAAATATCTCTTGTTGTCTCTTTCTATTTGCAGCTGAAATTTTGAGTAGATCAAGATTTCTTCCTCCTACTTTAAGAATGAAGAGAAGTTGGTTGATGCTTCAAACTTCTTCCCTTGGAAGGTCAAATTGGATATTACTCTTGAATAACATGATGTTCTAGAGTATGTTGAAGGAGAGGTAGCAGAACTGGCTGAAAACTCCAATGTTGCTATCAAGGAAAGATACAAGAAAGTAGAAGTCAAGGCTAAAAAGTTTATCTTTGACTCTCTTCAAGACCACCTCATCACTTATGTTTCCAATTTTAAGAAAGCAAAATAAATGTATGGAAATATGATTGGAATGTATCAAATGAACAACTTGAGTCAAATTTTTTCTTTGAAGAATCAACTCAAGGATGTTAAGATGTACATAGGAGAAACTATTCAGGCATAATTTATGAGGATATCAAAAATCAAAGATTGGTTGTTAAATTATAGTGAATTTGTTTCCAATAAAGAACTGGTACTGATTAGGCTTGGAGGTCTTCCTCCTTCTTAGGAAACTTTTATTACTACCATCGGTAATAATGAAAATTTTTCTACATTTGATGAGCTCCTAGGAAAGTATATTCAAGAAAAGCCTAAAATGATTTCTAGAAGGAGAACCTACTTCCTTTGTTGTACAAAGTAAAGAGAAGAAATAAAGAAGAGGATTGCAATATTTTAGAATTTATGCTTCCAAAAAATCCTCTCAATGGACCAGATACTTATCAAAAGTCTATTGCTACAATTGTTGCAAGCATGGACACTATGCTCATAATTGTTCAGAAAACAAGAGAGCATCAAAATCCAACTTCAACAATCACTTCAAAAAATATGATTACGAAGCTCTAGTAGAAAAACAATTGGAAATTAGATCAAAATTTTCAGATCTGACAATGGAGGATCTTTCACTTCCAGTGATTTCATTGAATTTTTCAAAGAAGCTAGAATTAGAAAAGAGACCATTGTACCATATAACCTAGAAAAAAATGGTGTGGTTGAGGGAAATAATAGAACTATCATGGAAGCTGTCAAAGCTATGATGCATGATTAGAATTTGCCAAATTTTCTATTGGGAGAAGTTGTGAACACAACTATCTATGTTCAAAATAGATCTCTATTGGCATTATGATGTAATATGATGATATGTTGACCTTGATGGAAACCTACTTGATGAGTTTCCTTTTGATAGAAACCTATTTGTTAAAGATGTAAAAATGATGTATCTACAGGAAAATTTAGATGTGAAAGAAAAAGGAATTCCAGGCAGTGAAAAAAAACTAATAAAGGTAATGTTTCACAATATATACACAGATTTGATGAAGGCAACCCGCGTATACATCTAGAATTAGTATATACGCAATTTTGATGACGATAAGTCATGTATACATGCAGGTACGAAGAAGCCAAGTTGTGTATGTACTTATG
Organism: Pinus albicaulis; assembly: GCA_034641835.2. Classification (NCBI taxonomy): domain Eukaryota; kingdom Viridiplantae; phylum Streptophyta; class Pinopsida; order Pinales; family Pinaceae; genus Pinus; species Pinus albicaulis. The sequence continues at coordinate 2,026,960,246 of CM076575.1, read as the reverse complement.
CACTCAGTTTATGATTCTAGGGGTCTTTACCATGGTTTAAGCCCACGGTATTGAGTGTTGTGTCGTCTATTTGATTCCATCCAAGAATTCCATCGACACATGTGTAGTTTTGGCTCATGGTATTGAGAAAGGATCAAACTATATAAGGTTAAGAAGATCATTGTGCAAGGTGTGCATGGGTATGAGAATTGAATGAATACTTCACTCTGAAGTATATCTTCATGGAATGGGTTACAGTTTATTGATATATCTGAAATATTGATGCACCTATGGATATAATGATGGATCAGGATCTGTAGACCTGAAATGGCTATGTATTTTCTTGATCTATTTATGAGATGTTTAGATCTGTGATCTCGTGAATGTTTGCTGAAGTGAAGGGTGAGATCCGAGCTGATTATTTGTTCTAAAGAGTTACGTAGTCCTAAAATGTTTGCAAATCTATATGCAGGTTCATCTCGGTAAAAGCTCAAATATACTCAGGTCCATTTCAACAAACTTAGCATATGGAATCTAGGGTTTTTCTGAAGAAGGTTGAACGAAATGTTTGATGAATGAATGATGCAATGATCTAAGTAAATATTTATCTACATACTAAGATCTCTGGGCATGCACAAGTTTCATTAAAGATAGCCACGTGTATATGTTAATTGGATTCATTAAAGTCACATATAGAAATCAGTAAAGAAAAATTAAAGTTTATAGTGAGTTATAAATACTTATTCACCCCCCCACTCTCTCAGTATTTTTCCCAACAAGTGGAATAAGTTCAGGTCCTTCTGTAGAAGCTTAATCACTTGAAGAAGATCCGTCACAACGGGAAGTCATGAAGAAGTATTTTCTATCAGGCCACCACTATTCAATGGAGGTAATCTATTATTCTGGAAGATACGAACAAGAGCTTATTTGCTAAGTCTTGGAGCAGACGTATGGGGAATCATGGAAGGAGGTTACCAGTATCCCGTAATTGCTCCTACAGATGCAACAGAAAGGAAGAGATATGAAACCAATTCAAAATTTGTCAATGCTTTATTAGGAAGCATGTCAGAAACATAATTTGTCAAAGTTATGCATCTAAATTCAGCAAAGGAAATATGGGACAAGATTGTTTAGAGCTATGAAGGTGATGCAAAGGTAAAAAGTGCCAAACTTGAAACTCTTAGAATTCAATATGAAAATTTCAGAATGCATAATGATGAAAGTATTTCAATTTTATTCCTAAGACTAGATGAGATTGTGAATTCTATGAGGAATATGGGTGAAGGTATAAAATACTCAACTTTAGTAGAGAGAATATTGAGATCTCTAACTCCAAAGTTTGAGTCAAAAGTGTCAGCTATTGAAGAAAATCCGGATCTACAGACTCTTACTGTTTTTCAACTTCACAATATCATGACTACTTTTGAAATGAGAAAAGGAGGTCCCTCACAAATTAGAGAAGCCACATTTAAGGCCTGTGCAAAAGGAAAAGAAAAGGAAGTTCTCAAGGAATCAAGCTATATATAAGAAGAAGAAGAGGAAAATTTTGTGAGAAGACTTCAACCAAGTACTGGAAGATTCATATGTAAGCTTCCCTTCAAGTGTTTTTCTTGTGGTAGAGTTGGTCATTATGCTACTAAATGTCCTCATAAAGAAAATCATGATAAAGGGAAACAATTTGACAAAGGAAGGAGTTTTTATACAAATGAAGATAATGATGAATTGTCAAATGAAGAAGAGGGAGATTATGATCAAGATCTGCAAGTGCTTATGGCATGTACCATCGATGATGATAATTCGCTAAAAGAAAGGAATCCATTTATTGAAGAATTGTATAGATCAAGAAAGAAATGATGCTTTCATGGATGTTGTGTTGTGAAACCAGCTCCAAAAATATAAGAAAAGAGATATCAACGCCTCAGAAATAAGCCACTTCGAGGGGGAAACCTCCAATACATTACTTAAATGAACAATTCTTGGATGATTCAAATTACAAAACCTCCTTTCTATACATAGGAGTCCATGGTACCACAATTTAATCCTAGCCAACCTAACAATAATAATTTAAGGGCACAATAATAACAATATGGGGATTACAGGGGTACAATAATAACAATAAAGGGGCTACACTAACAACAATAAGGGACTATACTAGTAATATAGGGACCTAACATGCCCCTCTCCTTCAAAAAAGTGTTGTCCTCAATGCTTGAGTAGCTATGGGTGCTTTTGTATAAAATTCTCATCCTCCCATGTAGAATCTTCAGTGGGTAAGTTCTTCCACTTGATGAGATACTCTGAAATTGATCGATTCCGTAGATGTCGAGTTCTTGTTTCCGTGACCGCTTCAGGTTCCAATATGATTTTTCCTTCCTCATCAAGTTCTGGCAATATTGTTTGAACTGGAAGATTTTCACCTATAACCTTCTTTAAGCATGAAACATGGAAAACTGGATGCACTTGTGAAGAAGCAGGAAGCTCTAATTTGTATGCCATAGTACCAATCTTTTGCAACACCTTGTAAGGACAATAGTACTTTGGCGATAATTTATTATCCTTCTTAGCTTGCTTGAGGGACATTTGTTTGTATGGTTGTAGCCATAAAAATACCCAATCTCCTACATCAAAACTTCTCTCATTGCGATGTTGATCTGCCTGTTGTTTCATTCGATTTTGTGCCAAATTCAGGTTATCCTTTAAGAGTTGGAGAACTTCTTGTTGATGCTCGATGTGATCTTCCACTGCTTGAACCTTAGAATTTTCTCTTAAAGATGATGTAATGGATGGTGGATGATATCCATAAAGTGCCATAAATGGGGTCATTTTTGCTGCAGTATGGAAGGAAGTGTTATACCACCATTCAGCAAGAGGTAACCACTTGACCCATTGTGTTTGTTTATCAAATACAAAACAATGAAGATATCCTTCCAAACATTTATTTACTATCTCAGTTTGACCATCAGATTGAGGATGATAAGATGAGCTATGAGCTAATTGAGTACCCAAACAAGAAAATAACTCCGTCCAAAAATTTCAGTAAAAATGGGATCTCTGTCGCTCACAATAACCCTTGGGCTTCCATGTAGCTTTTGAATTTTGTCCATAAATGTAGTAGCAACTGTACTTGCTTTAAATGGATGAGATAATGCACAAAAGTGTGCATACTTGGTAAGTCTATCAACTACCACCATGATGACACTCTTCCTTCGGACTTAGGTAAACCTGTGATAAAATCCATTGAAATCTCCTCCCAACGTTGACTTGGAATGGATAAAGGTTGTAGAAGTCCCGGGGTCTTAATTGTTTCCACTTTATTCTGCTGGCAAACCAAACATTCCGCCATAAACTTTTGAATATCAGATTTAAGGCCATCCCAAAAAAATTCTTTCTTCACCCTGTGGTAAGTTTTTAAAAATCCTGAGTGTCCTCCTAAAGGAGAAGTGTGAAATTCCAAAATAATATTTTGTTTTAGTTGGGAATTCTTACAAAGATATAAGCGATCTTTGTACCATAAGGAATCATTTTTACAACTAAATGTATTAGATGTACTAGGGTCTACCTTAACACCCTCGTGAGATACAATATGACCCAAATATTCCACCTCTTGTACTCCAAATAAATATTTGGATGTTTTTGCATATAATTGTTTCTCCTGCAATAGTTTGAGCACCCTGTCAACATGTTGAACATGATCCTTCCAAGACCTGTTGTAGATTAGTATATCATCAAAAAATACTAGCACAAATTTTCTATGGAAGGGTTTGAAAATGGAATTCATCAACCCTTGAAATGTAGAAGGTGCATTGGTAAGGCCAAAAGGCATGACCAAAAATTCATAATGACCCTCATGAGTTCAAAATGTTGTTTTCGGAATATCTTCGGTCTTCATTCTAATTTGATGATATCCTGAACGAAGATCCAACTTGGTAAAATAAATTTCTCCATGTAATTCATCCAATAATTCATCAATCACAGGAATGGGAAATTTATCTTTAATGGTGAGCTTATTGAGCTCCCTATAATCCGGACACATTCACCATGATCCATCCTTCTTGTGTACCAATACTACGGGAGCAGAGAAAGAACTTTGACTAGGTTGAATTCTTTTTAGGGGCCATTTTAGAAACCAATACTGATATCTATTCTGCAATATTCCCTTGGAATTAATTCAACTTGATTCTTCAAACAAGACTAATGCAATTTGGAAAAAAAATACACACCTTTTACTTTCTTTTGCAGAGCTCTATATTGAAATTGAATTATATCTATAATTGAATATCTTCAATATTTGAAATTTCACCCTGTATTATTCCTCTGAATCTTCTTTCAGATGCCACAGGTCTGACTTGATTTTGATTCTTCAAGGCAAATTTATGTCCAATGTCCCACAATGACCTAATTATGGACTGGTTCAGTAGAGCAAACTTGTACGACTTACCACCCGTGTCAGCATTTTCTCCTTTGGCTCGAGGAAATTTATAGACGAAACTACGATCCGTGTAATTGTGTAATTCCGGTCACTTTTTATAGAACAGAATTCCAATCAAGTGCTCAGAGAAGAGTTATGAAGATTTTCCCAGTCACCTTTTTGAGATGAAATTAGGAGCTTGAAAAGACTTAAATTCCGTAGATCATATCTCCAATATTGTGAACGGGTAAACTTTTTCGTGATGTTCCTTCAGGCTCTCGGCTTCGCGCTCTAAGAATTTCGGCTTTTGAACACAGCTGAGCCTCGAAAATGTTCAAACATTGGGGGAAAACCACCCGGTCGGGACCTTAAGACAGCTCCTTTCCGTTTGGGATGGTGGCTCCGACTGGATTTAAAGGACCAGTTTCCTTATAACTAAGTGGATTGAATTGAATGGGTGAAAATGGGACTAAATTGACAGAATAATAAAACTATCTAATCTAAACTAAATGCTAATAAAGAAATTCTAATTTTAACCCGGGTAATAATATGTGAATACAACTTAGGATTGTTTCAATCTAATAATAACCATGAAAATGTATTATTAATTAAATTGAAATGTGCGGAAACGAATAAAGATAACTCTGTTTAATAAATTAAACAGAGTTATATTAGCATATTGCATTCATCATCATATACCATTCATATATGTATATAAATGATAATATTCCAATTATACTCAGAAATGATAATATAAAGAGGAAATATTATGAAAATCAAATATATAAATGATAGCAAATTCTTCAAACGAATACCATATAACATAGACAATTAACAATGAACAGATAAAAATACCTCATTCATATTGCATACTGTCAAACGAAGTATGATACTCTGATCTAGTAACTCCGATGTAAAATTAACTCCAAAGGCACAAAAATGCAACACTTCAAAGATAATTTGAGCACAAAAATCACCAAATGTGATCTTTCATAGAAATATAATAAGGAATGAAGTACAGAAATGTTAGCTCCAAATCCTCAAAATATTACAACTTCCGATCCTTCTCTAAATGCATGAGAGGGATTTAAATAATAAAATTACATAACAAAATCCTAAAACTATTGCTACAATCTATCAAATTAAAACCGAAATGCTATTTTGAATAAAACTGATTCATTGTTTTTCTCCTTCGCTTGATGAAGCCAAGTTGCAAATGTTCAACATATCTCGGAGTCTTGGTGGATGACTCATCGCAGTATGCAACTGTCCAGCATAGGTGGCATCAGAAAATTCTGGAATTAGACAATCGACAGCGTTTGATAGAAGTTTGATAGCTGTCTGTTGATTGTTTGGCTTGATCACATGAGTCCACATACTATCCCAGGATATAGTTTGAAGTTTGCCGATTTGTTGACTTTTCCTTTCCATTTATTCTCTCCACCTGTCTTCAGTTTCTTTTATCTTTGGCAAACTGCCAGGAATACAGTCTGAAATGAGATTAATTGAATATAGGCTGTCATTTATGAATTGCGTGAGATTGTTCATTATATTTCTGGCTCTTGATATTGCTCTATCAGATTTCATTAATTGATGTTCCCATTCTGTAAACAGGATTTCTTTGTGTCTTTCCTCTATCCTAGGAAGATTTGCTTCTTTTCCCTTTTCTGTATCCTGCCAGTTGAGAAACTCAGAAATCTTTTCATCGGCATCATCTATTTCTTGTCCAAGAGTTATGATAGTTTGGATCAAAGATGAAGTAATCTCACAAAAGTGTTCTGCTTGTGACAGTTTTGAGCAAAATTCAATTAACTGCTGAGTCAATAATTTATTAGCTTCAAGGGCTTCCGATTTGAATTCATTTAACTTTGGATAATCTTTAAACTTATCCAAAGTTGCTTGGAATTCCTTTTCTTGAATCATTTTTGCCTTTTCCTCATTTTGTAACAGACTCTGCAACTTAGAAATTTCTTCATTTAGCTGCTTTTGTTTGCTTAAAAGCTTTTCATCGACCTTCTTCTTTTCTTCAGCCAGCTGTTTCTCCAATTCTTTAGACCTGAATATCTGATCCTGTAGTTGTTGCTGCAATTGGCTGATCAGCTGTTGATTCTCCTTAGCTTTTTCTTCCAGTGAAGCTATGTGAAGATCTTTCTGAGTTATTAGTTGAGAAACTTCTACAACTTTATCAACTGTTGCAGCACTATAAGCTCCTGTATATTGTGACAATTTCGTAAGGTCTTCAAATGGATTCATTTCACTGTTCTTATAAACAATATTCATAAACTCCTCTGATGGAGTAGAGAATATGCCCTGTTCTACTTTTCTTTTCTTTCTTTGTCTCTTGACAACAGCCTTATGTTTAGGGCTGTAGAATACATCCAAAGGAGGGATTTCCTCACATTTTAATACAATATGACCTGTAGGATGTTCAGGAATGATTTCAACATCCTGCTCTATTTGTTCTGAACCTTTATCCTGCAATCCAAGCTGTTGAGCAAATTGATCATATTGATTTAATAGCTGAGAAGAAATATCAAGATTAGTGGAAACCGTAATCTCCTTCGTTATTTCTTTTTCTTTCTCTTTATCTATGCTCTGCTTGGTGCTTTTGTCATCTGATCCATCCTTTTGATTATGCACCTCATCATTGATATTTGTGCATTTGTCTATCATTTGAGCAGTATTCCCTTTTGGGGCATCAGGTTTGTCAATAGTGACCACTTTTTGAGAATGTACAATCGGCTGGTTGACAGCCGATTGTGTAATGATTTTGCTGGTAGATGTTTCTACTAGCATTTGGCTGGATGTACCTTCTGTCTCTGATTTTTGGATTTGAGTTCTTAGCTGGTCTAGAGGTACTCTCAACAATCTCTGGCTTCTAAATAAGAGAAATTTATTTATTTCCTCCTGTTGAAATGTAGACTTGATCAAGTCAAAAATCTGGGGAAAATTATCTAATGAAATAAACAAATCATCGAACATATCTGGTTCATGCTCAAAACGAGCAATTGAAACTGAAGCAGTGACATCAAATGCTATCTTTTTTGGATCATATTGTCTTCCAGGAATGGTTGCAAATTTACAACCTCTTATCTTGAAGACTTCCTTTTCTGCATGCTTGAAATCATTTAGAGTGAAATGACCACAATTGAGTGGGAATTGAGGCCACATTTTCTTCTTACTGTTGTTCAAAGACCTGGATATGCCTTCAATTGTCAATTGATAAGAAACTTCTTGAGCGAGAAGTTTGTCTGGAACAAAAAGCGGAAGAACATGCGGCTCCACTATACTACCAAAAACCCTGATGTAAGTAAATTTTTCCTCCCCAAACCAATCTACGATTGCAGACAGGTCGGCTTTAGCTTTATCAGAAATCCTAGGGGGAAAGCGATTAAAAATGGTTTGGAAAACGGGAATGAGGAAGCCATGACAGATTCTATATACATTATCTTGGAAATGAATCTTCCAAAGCAATTTATGATAAATATGGATTGGAAGGGGGGTATTGGGAGTCCATTTCCATCCAAATAAGGGAAATTCGGAATTGAAACAAATAGCATCAAGAATATAGGCACAAAAGAAAAAGGGGGTAGAATTTCCAGCATCTTTTTCTTATCTGTACTCAAGGATCCTATTGGCCATTCTATCAGAAAGAATAACAGCCCAATCCATAATGTCGGAATTCACAGCTGCTAGGATTAATGGGACCATTTGTATAGAAAACCTAGCTGAATTATCATTTCCAAATAACCTACACATCATGGCAGCTGCATAGGAATATGGAGGCAGAAGAGAATCTACAGAATACATACCGGATGCTTCATTTCGGTGCTTCTCTGGGGTTTTCCTCCAATTTCTGATAGGGTCGGATTGGACTTTGTTATCATCAGCAAATTCTTTGATAAATTCCTTGTTATACACCTTCTGTGGGTCTGGAAGATGATACATTGCTTTCAAGTCTTCTGCTTTAAATGAGCCAAAAGGCACTCCGGATGCTGAAATAAACATTCTATCTTTTATCTTTACACTGTCAATAATCCATCGAACTACATCATAGTAAGGCATGATGCTTGCTCTGGCTGCAATTCTATGTAGAAATGAATTTGCAAGTGTTCTTTCATTGATGTCAGAGTCGGAATCCGAGCTATCCTCGTTTGGAACTGATGCCTTCTCCACTGTAACCTTGGGGTCTAATTTTTCCAACAGGTTGTAGACTGTGTCCCATGTCATTTTTCCAAGACCTTGGCATGATGTATCTGTGACTAGCCTTAGCTTTATGGGCTTTTCTTTTGAGACTGTAGGAGTCTCGGCAAACTTCACTGGTAGAACAGTCTTATTTCTTCTTCCTCTTTTTGACATTTCTACGTCTGCTACCGCTTCTCTTTGTCTGTGAATGAAAGAACTTGGTGTTCTTTGGCTCTGCAAAACAATAAACTCTCAGTCGTGCTCAACAAGTCATTCAAACGGAATGATTTATGAATTTATGGTTTTCATTCATTTGTTGCGTAAATGCTCCTTTTGGGTCACACTTAAGTATTTAAAACCAAATCACAAACCATATTCATTTGATTAGTTATTGAATGCCTTTCGTACCAATAAAGATTTGGCGCTTGTGATATATTAATATATTCAACAAAAATCTTCGTATGCAAAATAGATGAATCGCATCGGAAGTTTTCGAATGGCAAATGAGTATCACAATACGTTTATCCCGATTGATCGATTGCGATTGCAGATCTTTCCGATCTCTGATGGTGGGGTCTACCATATTTTTTAAACAAATGTTCGATTTTCTTTTAAAAGTGCTTATTCTCAAATGTACATCGGATCGAGGAATTTCAACTAAGCGTAAAGAGTTTTTTAAAGATTGTCCCGATTGATCGATTGCGATTGACCGCATCGCATCGGAAGCTTTATTTTAATTGTTTTAAACTCTTAGCGATTAGAATCTTCCGATTGGACTAATCGCATCGGAAGATTTGAAATGGGCATATGATATTTCTTTTGAGTGTTATCTCCGATTCTCCGATTGCGATTGAGCTTTTAACTTTGATTTGTTTTTATGATAAAGCCTTGTATATTAGATCGGACCATAAGTTTTTTGAATATTGAATATGAAATTTCAAAACAATGAATTTTATTCCTAAGTGTTTTATTTCTAAAAAGAAAGGGACCCTATTTCTAAATTTTATTTCTAAAATTTAGAAAAAAGGGAGGGTTGTTGTATAGTACAACAATTGGCGATTCACTTGAAAGAACCAGTTATCTCTGAAAAATAGAATAAATACTATATCTTAAGTAAGTAAAGATATTTAAAGGTAAATAAAAATTATCCTAAGATAATCACAAATAAAATCTAACTTGTAAAAAAGAATAAAAATTATTAACAATCTCTTTCTAGTTTCTTGAGAATAAAAACATTTTGAGTTGTCTTAAGCTTTGATTGGTATTAATAATGAAGTAAGTGGATTTCTTCAAGTTTGGTTTTGATAATATACTCTATTGTCATAGGCATTTCCTCTGCTGCCCGCAAACGTTCATAGTCTCGACAGGGTTACCTTTTAACCATTAACTGTTCATTGTCCCATTCAACTAAGATTATGACTTTTTAAAAGATAAATTCATAAGATATGTTATCTCATGTTTTTGTCTTTTATTTTTTATTTCTTTTTTAAGAGCCATTGTTCTGGTTTGGTAGCCAGTTGTTAACAATGCCATTCAATAGTTATAATTAAACTGAACAAGCTGGCTCGTGATGAGACCCCTTGTCTTATATTAATAAGCCATTACCCTGTTTTGATAGGCAGTATTGGTAATGTCAGTTTTATTATTTCTTATGAATATGGTAAGTCGGCTCACGATGAGACCTCTTATCTCTTAAAAATGTTTTCAATAATTTCTTAGAATTATATTCTAAAAAATCACAACCTAAATGAATGGGGTGAACTAGTCTTATCCTTAAGAATCAATGGATGACAATTTTCTGAGTTTTTTGAGTACCAAGACTTGAATAATCTTTAATTTTATAGATAACTTCTCTCTGCTTAATAAACTTGTAATGATTTACATTTTCCTCAAGTTTTTCCAAAAAGATTATGCAAATAATTGGTATAATCTTTCAAAGTTTAACATCTTATTTAAAACTATCAAGGGAATATAATCATTTCTTTTAAAAATTCTTATTTACACAAAAATAAATATTTATAATATTTTCCTTAAGAATTTTCTATCAGGTAAACAGTCAATTAGAGACTTATTAACAACCTTTATTTATAAAAACAATAAAAGACTTTTGCAAAAAGGAATATGTACAATTTAAGAAGGGGTTACCTCCTTATGAGAAGAATTTCTTTAAGATAAGCCCATTTACAGGAAGAGATTCTCTCTTATCTGTTAGATCTTGGAGCATGAATGTATTTGAGCCTATCTTTTCAACGATCTGAAATGGTCCAAGCCACATCTTTTGAAATTTGGTATGTTTACCTTTTTCTTCATGTGCCTTATCCCATTTTAGAACAAGATCACCAATTGACAAATTTTTTGAGCCGGTAGAACTTGCATCAAAAGAAGATTTCACAAGTTGTTGATATTTTTCATGAACAATTCTAGCTTTCTCTCTCTCTTCTTCTAGTTTAAGGATTTGATCATACCTCAATTGAACGGATGAAGAAGGATTTTCTTCAATAAATTGTACCAGGGCTAATGATGGAAGAGTTAAATTTGATGGTATCACAGCTTCTTTTCCATAAACTAAATTAAAAGGTGAAGTTCCGATTGAAGCTTTCTCTGTAATACGATCAACCCATAGTGAAAAGATTAAAGATTTATGCCAATTCTTTTGATTTTGATCGATAGTCCTTTTAATAATCTTGATGAGATTTTTATTAGTGGATTCAGCTAATCCATTACCTTGTGGGTAATAATTTGCTGAATATTTGAGTTTAAAACCTCTTTTAATTGCAAATTCAATTAAACTGTTTCCTGAGAAATAAGATGCATTATCAAAGACAAGAGCTTGAGGTACACCAAACCTGGTTATGATAAATTGATCTATGAAATCAATAATTGCATCAGGATTGGCTACCTTCAAAGGGATTGCCTCTACCCATTTTGTAAAATAATCGGTTGCAGTAAGAATGTACTTGTGCTGCTTGGAAGAATGAGGTACTATCTCACCAATAATTTCAAGTCCCCATTGTTCAAATGGTTGCTCAATATTTACTGGTTGCAAAGGAAAAGCTGGTTTCCTTTGCCTTCCACTTGCAGTTTGGCAGATTCTGCACTTTCTTACATATTCATGTGTATCTTTAAAAAGGGTAGGACAATAATAGCCAGCACGAATTATTTTGTGAGCTGTGGTATCACCTCCAAAATGACCTCCTGCTGGTCCATCATGCAACTCCTGCAAAACCTTTTCAGCCTCAGTCTTTTCTAGACATCTCAACAAAATTGAATCATAATTTTTTCTAAACAAAACATTATCAATGATCTCATATTTAACAGCTTTTAATCTTAAAGCACGTTTTTTCTTATAACTGAGATCAGAAGGAGCATACCCATTTTTTAAGTAATAGATGAGATCAGAATACTGAGACTCAGAATCCGTAACACTTATCTGATTTACTTGAATATCTTGATTTGAATGATCATTCTATGGTATGTTATGAGCTCCTGCTAATAATCTGCAAAAACCTTGTCCTCTAACAATCTTAGCTGGTTTAATATCAACATCATATTCTTGTAGGGCTGTTACCCAGTTAGCTCGTTTTTCTCCTACTTCTCTCTGAATTAATAATTGCCTCACTGCTGAGAATGGGACAATGATTTTTGTATGAGTTTTTAAGAGAAAAGGTCTGAAATGCTTGATTGATTTGAACACAGCAAAGGCTTGTTTTTCAACATCGGAATAATTCAGTTAAGCTCCTTGCAGATTTGAACTAAAGAATGAGATTGGTGCTTCAATTTTCTGATCATTAAGTTGTGTTAAAACAGCTGCATAAGATGTCTCTGTGGCTAAAGTATACAAAATAAAATCTTTAGAAAAATCCGGAGTACTTAATGCTGGTGCATTAATGATTGCCTGTTTGATTAACTCAAAGGCTTCTTTTTCTTTATGCCCCCATTTAAATACTGAATTCTTCTTGATCATATTTTGCATAGGTAAAACAATTAAAGAAAAATCAGGAATGAATCTTTTTACAAAATTGATCTGTCCAAGAAATGATTGCATTGATTTTTTGTTATGAGGTAAAGAAATATCAGAGATCTCTTTAACTCTGTCTGGATCAATGTATATACCATCTTTTGATACAATAAATCCTAAAAGTTTTCCTTCACCTAAAGCAAAGAAAGATTTTTTCGGATTTAATGAAATACCAAACTTTCTACATCTTTAAAATATTTGTTTAAGATCATGTAGATGATTGGTTCTGTTTTTAGAGAATACTGTTATATCATCGAGATAAACAACAACTGATTTATTGATCAGACCTTTAAATGCTATGTCCATGGCTCTTTGGAAAGTTGCTCCTGCATTTATTAATCCAAAAGGCATTTTTTGATAAGCATAAGTTCCCCATTTCGTTCTGAAAGTTGTTTTTAATCTGTCATCTGGATGAACTAAGACTTGATTATAGCCTGAGAATCCATCAAGAAAGGACATAATTTCAGAACCAGCTACTTTTTGGAGTATCTGCTCCATGGTTGGCAATGGGAAATTGTCTTTCAAAGATGCCTTGTTTAAATTTCTGAAATCAATGCAGATTCTTATATCACCATTTTTCTTCCTTACAGGTACCATATTGGAAACCCAATTGGAATGCCTGACAGGAAAAATGATTTTGGCTTTCAAAAGTTTATTAAGTTCTGATTTGATTTGATCTTCAAGATTTGGATGAACTTTCCTTAGCTTCTGTTGAACAGGTTTGATATCAGGAAGCATTGGAATTGTGTGTTGAATAATTGAAGTATCATATGTTTTTAAATCATCATAATTCCAAGCGAAGACATTTTTGTACTTGCTCAATAGTTTAATGAAGGCATCCCTTTCCTCTGATGTTAAATTAAGTCCTAAATTAACATTTTGAGGTTTTGAATCAGAACCAAGATTCACAAATTCAAATTTCAAAGTAGAACTTTGAAGCTTGGTATTAGTGACTTTCTTGAATCTGTCTTTAATATCATATAAGTCCTCCAATCTAACAACAGATTTCGGAATGGGATTTTCATTACTTTTTGAAGAAATTTGTAAGTCATGTTCTTCTTCGTCGATAATTTGATCATCATATGATTTTTCAGAAGTCATGAAGTTCAAGATATCTTGATCATGGTAAAAAACTCTCAAATTTGTAACATTGTCTGGGACAGATGGTCTAAAAAGTAATTCTATTGAAAATCTATCTGGGCTAAAATCTTCAGAAGGTATGAGTCTGGAAGCAACATTGGCTAGCAAGTCTGCTGCTGAATTTTGAGACCTAGGGATGGAAGAAATATTGAATGCAGAAAAGTGTGTGTTGAGTTCTTGAACCAGCGATTGATAATGTTTAAGGTGATTTGAAAGACAGTGAATTGTATTTCTCACCTGTTTGACAATAATTTCAGAATCGCCGAATACTTTCAAATATTGCACTTTAAGGCCAATTGCTTTATACAAACCTTGGACTAGAGCTTCATACTCAGCTGTATTGTTCGTGCATTCAAATTCTAACCTACAGGACAGCATTGTCTTTTCACCTTGCGGGCTAACCAAGATACACCCTGCTCCTGAACCTTCGTTAGATTTAGAGCCGTCAAAATATAAAGACCAAAATAAAGAAGTATTAACAAGATTATTTATAGTTTCCCCAGTATCACTAAAACATCTTGACCTATCAGTTTGTGAATAGTTTTCAATCTGTGATGTTAAACTGTTTACTGAGAAAGGTGATGGTTGGGCAGTGAGATTTCCAAAAAATGAATCTGATGAATAATTTCCCAAGATGTTGTTATTAAATGCAATTGGTTGATTTTCCTGTTCAAAATCTGTTACAGTATGGGTCATGTGTTTCTCTCGATTGATTTTTATTTGATTTGGCTTTCCTCTATAAGGTAACCACATGTGAGACCAATCGGTAGAAATATATCCGTGGAGCTTTTCAGACCAATCTCTACTTAAAATCAACCCATAAAATTCAGGTATATCAGCTATTAAGATATCAATTCGTTGAACTACCCATGGATCAGCTGCTAACCTGATAGTTACGGAGTTAATCTCTCCTAAAACCTGGACCTTGCTTCTGTCTAACTGTACAATGTGTATGGAAGACTTTTGGGGTTCTATGTTCAGTTTAGAACAAACTGAAGCTGGCATTATATTGGATGATGCCCCTGAGTCAATCAAACACTTGTGTAGGTTTCTGTTGTAGATCTCAAAAGTCAAAAGGAAGGGTGGAGTGTGAGAATTTGATCTATCCCCAATCAGGACTGAATCAGTAGCTTCTATCATACCAGAAGGTGGTTGACCAGAATCATTTGCAGCTTTAGCACTGGGAAGAGGTGAACAGGTAACAGCATTCAATTCTTTGAGAAGCAATTTCTGCTGATGTTTTAATTTGCTAAGTTCAAACATAGTTATGTTTGCCTTAGTTTTCTTCATATCATCAACAATATTGTAATCCATTGAATCGGACACTACTAATGTTTTGGATGTTGGAAGAGTATTTGAAGTTGAAGGTGGGTTTTGGGGAACTGCTGCGGGTGATTTCTTTGTAGGTAATTTTTCTTTTGTTGTAGCAGCACCTGCACTCCGTTTCTTTGAAGTTGTCTGAATAGGTTCGGAAGTACCTTTACTCCTAGTAGAGACAGGTAAAGCTTCTTCATCATTATCTGTATCGGAGTTGGGCAGTATGAAATCCCACATGCCATGACATTCAACAATTTCCTCTTCATTATCAGTTAATGAGATTGTTTCCTCTTCTTCCTCTTCTTGATCTGAATTTGCATAAGATACGATATTTGGTGGTTTTGATTCGGTTTTCTTATAATTCTTAAAGGGCCTTTTGGTTGAAGTTTCAGCTACTTGTTTCTTAATTTCAATCATTTCATTTGACATAGTCTTGAGGACCTTTTGGAGGCCTTCCATATCATATGGATCTTTTGAGATTTTCTTCTTTGAGTCTTCTTTGAATGAAACTTTTTTGGTTTTCCTTTCCTCAAGAGCCGCTTTCTTTTCTAGAGCATTAATACGTTTTTCCACAGCAAGTGCTTCTTTCATGTTTTCAGCAAGTGTTGGTTTTGCGGCCCTGTCTACAAAAATAGCTATATTGGCAGGTAGGGCAGTAATATACCACTCACTTCTGATTTTTTCACTTGGCTTGGAAGTCGTTGGGATTTTATTCAAAAGTTTATTGAAACGAGCATTAAATTCTTTAATGGGTTCCCTATGCTCTATCCTAAGATTGGAGAGATCATTTATTAGTGTAGCTAAAGATCTATCGTCTCCATACTTAGTGAGAAACTGTTCTTGGCAAATGTCCCAACTGGTAATAGAATCAGAAGGCAGGGAAAAATACCAGGATCCTGCTGATCCTTGCAACGTATAAGGAAAAAGCCTAACAACGACATCTTGCTCTGTTACTCCCTTCAAATTAACTGCTAACATGAAGTTATTGATATGTTCCTAAGCTTGGGTTCCATTTTCTGGATTAAACTTGGGTAGCCATTTTTCAGGAGCATCTGGTAATGCATGTAATGGTGCGAGCATGTTGACTGCACCAGGTCTGGTCCATGGATCTGCCATTGTAATACCAGTGGTGGATGATACTGTTGTTGAGATTCCAGATGTCTGGGAAGGAATTGATATTGAGGAATGAGCAGGTTGAGATGTTGAAGTTCCTAATTCCTGGTGAACAAAAATATGTAATGAGGGAGTGGATGGTTGACTTCGCACTGGGGAAGATGAGATGGAAGATGTGGATGAAAGTGCTTCACTGTCAGAATCTTCAGTATTTTTCTTTGCCTTTTTCCTTTTAGGTAAAGGAAATTCAGTAGGTTCAATACCGAGCTTTTCACTCTGAAGTCTAGTAAGAGGGTGAGGTAGATTGAATTGCGAAGTCTCACTGCTTTGAGATAGCTCAGATTTCCGTGGTGAAATCGAGAAGCTCTGAAGTTTCTGGATGAGAGACTGAACTTCAGGAGATTCAAGACTTAATTGTTCTGAAGTATGGTGAGTTTGAGTAGTGATAGTGGATACCTCTTCTTCTTGCTTGGATGCTGAGGAATCAGCAGAAAATTTGGAAGTACGAGGTGATGCGGAGGGAGAATTACTCTTAGAATGGTTTGTAGATTTGGGTTTGCTTGCCATTCACAGTAGGATGCCCTCCTTCTAGCGCCAAAAATGTTGAAGCCTAGAAAATCTCTGCTTCAAACATTGGGGGAAAACCACCCGGTCGGGACCTTAAGACAGCTCCTTTTCCGTTTGGGATGGTGGCTCCGACTGGATTTAAAGGACCAGTTTCCTTATAACTAAATGGATTGAATTGAATGGGTGAAAATGGGACTAAATTGACAGAATAATAAAACTATCTAATCTAAACTAAATGCTGATAAAGAAATTCTAATTTTAACCCGGGTAATAATATGTGAATACAACTGAGGATTGTTTCAATCTAATAATAACCATGAAAATGTATTATTAATTAAATTGAAATGTGCAGAAACGAATAAAGATAACTCTGTTTAATAAATTAAACAGAGTTATATTAGCATATTGCATTCATCATCATATACCATTCATATATGTATATAAATAATAATATTCCAATTATACTCAGAAATGATAATATAAAGAGGAAATATTATGAAAATCAAATATATAAATGATAGCAAATTCTTCAAATGAATACCATATAACAGAGACAATTAACAATGAACAGATAAAAATACCTCATTCATATTGCAGACTGTCAAATGAAGTATGATACTCTGATCTAGTAACTCCGATGTAAAATTAACTCCAAAGGCACAAAAATGCAACACTTCAAAGATAATTTGAGCACAAAAATCACCAGATGTGATCTTTCATAGAAATATAATAAGGAATGAAGTACAGAAATGTTAGCTGCAAATCCTCAAAAATATTACAACTTCCGATCCTTCTCTAAATGCATGAGAAGGATTTAAATAATAAATTACATAACAAAAATCCTAATACTACTGCTACAATCTATCAAATTAAAACTGAAATGCTATTTTGAATAAAACTGATTCATTGTTTTTCTCCTTCGCTTGATGAAGCCAAGTTTCAAATATTCAACATATCTCGGAGTCTTGGTGGATGACTCATCTCAGTATGCAACTGTCCAGCATAGGTGGCATCAGAAAATTCTGGAATTAGACAATCGATAGCATTTGATAGAATTTTGATAGCTGTCTGTTGATTGTTTGGCTTGATCACATGAGTCCACATACTATCCCAGGATATAGTTTGAAGTCTGCCGATTTGTTGACTTTTCCTTTCCAATTCTTCTCTCCATCTGTCTTCAGTTTCTTTTATCTTTGGCAAAGCGCCGGGAATACGATCTGAAATGAGATTAATTAATTGAATATGGTGTCATTTTGTAGTCATGAGATTGTTCATTGTTTTACGGCCCTTGATATTTATATCGATTTGTCATTGATGTTCCCATTATTAACCAGGATTTCTTATTTTTCCATTATCTAGGAAAGTTGCTTCTTTTACTTTTACGTATCTGCGGTGGCTTCGAGAAATCTTTTCAGCTTAAATACATCTATATTTCTTGTCTAAAGTTATGATAGTTTGAACCAAAGATGATAATCTCCTAAAGGGTTAACATGTGAGTTTTGAGCAAATTCAATTAAACTGCTTTGATCAATAATTTTATTAGCTTCCAAGGGCTTCGGTTGAATTTCATTTAACTTTGGATAAGCTTTAAACTTATCCAAAGTTGCTTGGAATTCTTTTTCTTGAGTCATTTTTGCCATTTCCTCATTTTGTAACAGACTCTGCAACTTAGAAATTTCTTCATTTAGCTGGTTTTGTTTGCTTAAAAGCTTTTCATCAACCTTCTTCTTTTCTTAGTAAATTGTTTCTCAATTCTTTGGGCTGAATATATGATATCCCGTAGTTGTTGCTGCAATTTGATGTTGCTGATTCTCATAGCTTTTCTTCGGTGAAGTTATGTGAAGATCTTTCTGAGTTATTAGTTGAGAAACTTCTACAACTTTATCAACTGTTGCAGCACTATAGGCTCCTGTATATTGTGACAATTTAGTAAGGTCTTCAAATGGATTCATTTCACTGTTCTTATAAACAATATTCATAAACTCCTCTGATGGAGTAGAGAATATGCCCTGTTCTGCTTTTCTTTTCTTTCTTTGTCTCTTGACAACAACCTTATGTTTAGGGCTGTAGAATACATCCAAAGGAGGGATTTCCTCACATTTTAATACAATATGACCTGTAGGATGTTCAGGATGGGTTTTGGTAACATCTACACTCTTTTATTCAGAACTTTATCTGCCAATCCAAAATTTGTTGGGCTTCGTGATCATATTGATTTAATAAGTGAGAAGAAATATCAAGATTGGTAGAGCAGTAATCTCCTTAGTTATTTCTTTTCCTTTTTCTTTATCTATGCTCTGCTCAGTGCTTTTGTCATCCGATCCATACTTTTGATTATGCACATCATCATTGATATTTGTGCATTTAATATCATTTGAGGTATTCCTTTTTTGAGGCATCGGGTTTGTCAATAGTGACCACTTTTGAGAATGTACAAAATCGGCTGGTTGACGTAGATTGTGTCTGTGATTTTCTTTGGTAGATGTTTCTACTAGCATTTGGCCGGATCTGAGCTATCTGTGTGTACCTTCATCTCTGGTTTTTGGATTTGAGTTCTGGTGGTCTAGAGGTACTCTCAACAATCTCACAGCTACAAATAGAGAAGTTATTTATTTCCTCTTTGTTGAAAGATAGACTTGACCAAGTCAAAAATCTGAGGAAAATTATCTAATGAAACAAATAAATCATCAAACATATCTGGTTCATGCTCGAAACGAGCAATTGCAACTGAAGCAGTGACATCGAATGCTATCTTTTTTGGATCATATTGTCTTCCAGGAATGGTTGAAAATTTACAACCTCTTATCTTGAAGACTTCCTTTTCTGCATGCTTGAAATCATTTAGAGTGAAATGACCACAATTGAGTGGGAATTGAGGCCACATTTTCTCTTCTTGTTGTTGAACACGAATCTTATTAATTGTCAATTGATAAGAAGCTGTGGCGAGGTTATGCCGGAACAAAAATGAGAAGAACATCACGGGACCTATACTACAAAAACCCAGTGTAAGTAAATTTTTCTCCAAAACCAATCTCAGATTATGACAATTATACTGACTTTGTCAGAAATCCTAGAAGCGATTGAAAATGGTTTGGAAAACAGGGATGAGGAAACCATGACAGATTCTATATACATTAGCTTGGAAATGAATCTTCCAAAGGAATTTATGATAAATATGGATTGGAAGAGGGTTTTTGGGAGTCCATTTCCATCCAAATAAGGGAAATTCGGAATTGAAACTAAGAGCATCAAGAATGTAGGCACAAAAGAAAAAGGGAGTAGAATTTCCAGCGGTTTTTTCTTGTCTATATTCAAGTATCCTATTGGCCATTCTATCAAAAAGAATAACAGCCCAATCCATAATGTAGGAATTCACAGCAGCTAGGATTAATGGGACCATTTGTATAGAAAACCTAGCTAAATTATCATTGCCAAATAACCTACACATCATGGCAGCTGCATAGCAATATGGAGGCAGAAGGGAATCTACAGAATACATACCGGATGCTTCATTTCGGTGCTTCTCTGGGTTTTTCCTCCAATCTTTGATAGGGTCAAATTGGACTTTGTTATTATCAGCAAAATCTTTGACCAAATTCCTTGTTATACCGGCAATGAGTGGAAAGATAGATACATTGCTTCCAGTCTTACCTTTAAATGAGCGAAGGCTCAGGATCTTTAAACAAACATTCTATCTTTTATCTTTCTCATCTATTAATCCAATGAACTACATCATAGTAGGCATGATCAAAAACAGTATAATTAGTGTAAATGAATTTGCAAGTGTTCTTTCATTGATGTCAGAGTCAGAATCCGAGCTATCCTCGTCTGGAACTGATGCCTTCTCCACTGCGACCTTGGGGTCTTCTTTTTCCAATAGGTTGTAGACTGTGTCCCATGTCATTTTCCCAAGACCTTGGCATGATGTATCTGTGACTAGCCTTAGCTTTATGGGATTTTCTTTTGAGACCGTAGGAGTTTCGGCAAACTTCACTGGTAGAGCAGTCTTGTTTCTTCTCCCTCTCTTTGACATTTCTGCGTCTGCTACCGCTTCCCTTTGTCTGTGAATGAAAGAACTTGGTGTTCTTTGGCTGTGCAAGACAATAAACTCTCAGTCGTGATCAACAAGCCACTCAAACAGAATGATTTATGAACTTATGGTTTTCATTTATTTGTTTCGTATATTACGTAAATGCTCCCTTTGGGTCACACTTAAGTATTTAAAACCAAATCATAAACCATATTCATTTGATTCGTTATTGAATGCCTTCGTACCAATAAAGATTTGGCGCTTGTGATATATTAATATATTCAAAAAAATCCTCGTATGCAAATAGATGAATCGCATCGGAAGTTTTTCGAATTTCAAATGAGTATCACAATACGTTTATCCCGATTGATCGATTGCGATTGCAGATCTTTCCGATCTCTAATGGTGGGGTCTACCATATTTTTTAAACAAATGTTTGATTTTCTTTTGAAAGCGTTTATTATCAAATGCACATGGATGGGGGAATTTCAACTAAGCGTAAAGTTTTTTGATTGTCCAGATTGATCGATTGCAGGTCAATATCATCCGAAACTTTATTTTAATTGTTTTAACTCTTAGATTAGAATCTTCGTTGGACTAATGCTTATCGGAAAGATTTGAAATGGGCATATGATATTTCTTTTGAGTGTTATCTCCGATTCTCCGATTGCGATTGAGCTTTTAACTTTGATTTGTTTTGTATGATAAGGCCTTGTATATTAGATCGGACCATAAGTTTTTTGAATATTGAATATGAAATTTCAAAACAATAAATTTTATTCCTAATTTTATTTCTAAAGAAAGGACCCTATTTCAATTTTATTTCTAAAATTTGAAAAAGGAGGTTGTTGTATAGTACAATAGAACCTTAAATGAAAAAGGGTTATGATGAGCATGTTCGATGACCTTTTTTAAGTGAAATTAAGAGCATAAACCTACCTTCCATGATCGCATATCTCCAAAAATGTTTTGAATGAAACTACTGATTCAAATTAAAAAACCTTCTTTCTATATATAGGAGTCCATGGGGCCACAATGTAATCCTAGCCGACCTAACAATAATAATTTAAGGGCACAATAATAACAATAAGGGGGTTACACTAACAACAATAAGGGTCTATACTAGTAATATAGGGACCTAACATGTTGTTTTATTATAAATCATTTGGGCACAAGGCCACTAATTGCAGGTTAAGCATGATGAACATATATGAGAAATTGGAGAAGTTCCAACACACAATAAGAAATTTCAAGCAAAGTTGGAAAAAGAAGAAGCACTGGTAAAAAACGTAGGGAATATTGACCCTACTGCAGTCATCTGTTTCTAAAGGTTACTTCTCATAATGACCACAGGAGTGATGTGAGTTACATTATAGGAATCAGTAATGTATCATCACAATGGGAGCAATATATGGTGATTCCCATGGTTGGTTTGGTAATTCTGGTTGTGTTTATTTCTAACAGTGACATGAAAAATAAAAGATAGGTATAGACTGTATAAATCCAAGGAGAGATAGAGCTGTGAAATTTTCAGTATTTCAATTTATGTACATGGTTTTCGTGAACTAAAACCGCGTATACACGCAAGATTTATTGGAGACAGTTGCGTATGTTTTTCTTTGATAAGAAAAACAATGAGGACTCGAGAACAATTTCTGATATGCTGCTGACAGTTTTAACTTTAATTTATATGATGTTGATGGTTATTGTTTGCTGATATAATATTAAGTTATTGATGAATATGCTTTGATGAATGAGGTTTTGTGGTGACCAGGAGCACAGATTCAGGGGGAGCATTAGCGTTGCTAAGAATAATGCATTGTTGGCATTATGTTGGTTGCTGAATTATGATCTCTCTCTTGAGTTCCTTTGGTCTTGGTTATAAAATTCATATCTAAAATTTGATGTAAGGGTCATGTTGAGACCTATGATGTAAAATTTTTCATATTCAGTCATGTATGGACTTGTTCAAATATGTAAACCCACTTGGTTGGGTAGTTGAGCCAAATATGTAATTCCACTTAGTTGGATTATTGATGTAAGTATCAATTATTGGTGATAGGAAAGGTCATACTCAGTTGAATTATAGATTCATGTACTTCATTGAAAAATATTTCTGGAGATTCAGCATATGCTCAGGGGGAGCATGGTCAGTTCAGATCAGATCTACAAAGGTCTTCTTTCTACAAATAAAGAGAAACTTTGTTTCGACATTGGCCACCCTTTTCCCTTGATGTCAAAGGGGGAGAGTAACTTGGTGTGTGAATAATGTTTATGATTGATGTATCTATCAGTTGTGGTGATCAAACACCAACATGGTTGCCATCAAGTCCAAAGGGGGAGATTGTTGGAATTATGATGTAATATAATGATATGTTGTCCTTGATGGAAACCTACTTGATGAGTTGCCTTTTGATAGCAACCCATTTGTTAAATATGTAAAAATGATGTATCTACAGGTCAGTTCGGACGTGACAGAAAAAGGAATTCTAGGCAGTGACAGAAAAACGATAAAGGTAATGTTTCACGATGTATACGAAGGTTTGATGAAGGCAACCCGAGTGTGCCCGCAGGTTTTATGAAGGAAACCCACATCTAGAATTAGTATATACATAGTTTTGATGATGAGAAGTCGTGTATACACGTGGGTACGAAGAAGCCAAGTCGCGTATGTACTTACGCGCTCAATTTATGATACCAGGGGTCCTTACCATGGTTTTAACCCACAGTATTGAGCACTAAGTCATCTATTTGATTCCGTCCAAGAATACCATTAGCACATGTGTAGTTTTGGCTCATGGTATTGAGAGAGGATCAAACTAAACAAGGAGAAGAAGATTATAGTGAAAGGTGTGCATGAGTATGGGAATTGAATGAATACTTCACTCTGAAGTATATCTGCATGGAATGGGTTAAAGTTTATTGATAGATATGAAATATTGATGCACCTATGGATATAATGATGGATCAAGATCTCTAGACCTGAAATGAATATGTATTTTCTTGATCTGTTTATGAGATTTTTACATCTATGATATGGCGAGTGTTTTTTGAAGTGAAGGGTAAGATTTGAGTTGATTATTTGTTCTGAAGAGTTATGCAGTCCTGAAATGTTTGCAGATCTATATGCATGTTCGTCTCGATAAAAGAGCATATATACGCAGGTTCGTTTCAACAAAAGCACATATGGAATCTAGGGTTTTGCTGAAGAAGGTTGAAGTAAATCTCAGGTGAATGAATGATGCACTGATCTAAGTAAATATTTATATGCATAATAAGATCTCTGGACATACACATGTTTCATTAAAGATAGCCACGTGTATACGCTAGTTGGATTCATTAAAGTCGCTTATAGAAATCAGTAAGGAAAAAGTAAAGTTTATAGTGAGTTATAAATACTGATTCACCCCCCCCTCTCGGTATTTTTCCCAATAATCTCCTCATTGTTCCCTAAAAAACAAGAATCTTGAAGAATTATTCACTATAGAGAAGCCTGAAGTTGGGAAAATAAGGATCTTTGGTTGTCCTATCTACTTCCATGTCCCAAAAGAGAAAAGGAACAAGTTGGAAACTCCACGTAGAAACTGTAATTTTGTTGGTTATTGTGAGAATTATAAAACTTACAGAATATATGCACATGGTAAAAGAAATATATAATTTAGTAGGGATGTAACATTTGATGAAGATGCAGTTCTTGGAAAATAAAGAGACACTCGTCTTCCTCCTGCTAATGTTGATAGTCAAGATGATGTATTTGAAATACAAGAAGATCCCAAAAATAAATTTGATCTTGTTGATGAACCCATGCAACCCATGGATCCTTTGGATCCTCCCCCATGTGATCCTCATTCTGAAAGGAGACCTTTATGGCTTCATGAAACTCTTCAAGATGTTGATAAACGTGCTACCCCTAGAGGAAATTTCAGAGAAAGAAAGAAACCTTTCCGGTTTCAAGGATATGTTGTATCCATGAGGAACATTATTCAAGCCAAACCATGTACTTTTGAAGAAGCTATAAAAGCCCAAGTTTGGAAAGATGCAATGGCTAAAGAATATGAATCCATCATTCATAATGATGTATGGGAAGTGTTTCCAAGACCCTAAGGTAAGTTTGTTGTATCTTCTAAATGTTTGTATAAAATTAAACATGGTGTTAGTGGAAATATTGAAAAATATAAATCTATATTTGTGGCTAGATGTTTCTCTCAGGAAGAGGGAATAGACTATGATGCAATTTTTTCACCTATTCCCCATTACACCACGATTCAATCTATTATAGTTGTAGCTACTAGTCATGGATTCACCAAATGGATGTGAATACTGCTTTTCTGCGTGGCTTCCTTAAAGAGGAAGTATTTGTGGAGAAACCACAAGGCTTTGAAGAACATGATAAAAAAACTCATGTGTGCATGTTGAAGAAAGCCTTCTATGGTTTGAAGCAAGCTCCAAGAGCTTGGGATTCTTGCATAGATGACTTTTTGATGAAGCTTGGTTTTACCATAAGCAATGCAGATCCAAATATTTACTTTAAGATAGTCCAATGTATGCCTTTGATTTTGGTATTGTATGTTGATGATTTATTTATGACTAGTAATGAACCTACTAGTCTCTAGTGTAAGAGGGAGTTAGCTTATGAATTTTAAATGAAAGATCTTGGTTTTATGCACTACTTTCTGGGCCTTGAGGTATGCCAAAAATCTAGTGATATTTTCCTTTCTCAAGGAAAATATGTTTTCAGACTACTAGAAAGGTTTGGCACGACAGAGTGTAAGTCCATGAATACTCCAATGGAATTGAATTTCAAAAAGATTTGTGGTAAATTTTTAAGATCTGATTTGGTTAACCCTTATGAGTACCGTAAACTGATTGGGACATTGATGTTCTTAGTGAAAACTAGACCAAATATATGCTTTTCAGTCAATACTCTGAGTCAATACATGATTAATCATGCTCATGCATAGTGGGTTTCTGCAAATTAAGTATTGAAATACTTGCATGGGACCTTTAATCTTGGATTGAGATATACTATTAAAGATGTAAGGTTGCCTGGATACTCTAATGTTGATTGGGTTGGTAACTCTACTAACAAAAAGAGCACATCAAGATGTTGCTTCAGCTTAGGATTTTCCATGATATCTTGGATGAACAGAAAGAAAAATTTTGTTTCCCTTAGCATGAATGAAGCAAAATACGTTGTTGCTAGAATGGCTAGCTCTGAGGTAGTATGGCTAAGGAAGCTCTTTGAAAAGATGTTTGAGAAAGTATTGGATACTACAATAATTTACTGTGACAATAAGAGTGGGATTCAACTTGCTAAAAATATTGTGTTCCATGACAAGTCAAACACATTGAGATCAAATATCACTATATCCTAGATATGGTGCAAAGAGGAGCAATAAGACTTCATCATATAATGACTGATGACTAGATCGTTGAAATTATTACCAAGCCTTTGTTGAAAGGAAAGTTCTTGGTTTTTAGAGAGCAGCTTGGACTGAAATATGTGGCACTTCCTAGAGAGGGTGGTCATGGATGATAAGCCTTGGATGTGCGAGATCCTTGCCATGTGTTGACAAGTGGATCTCGCACCAAGTTTGTATGAGCCTTAGATGAGTGACATCCTTGTCATGTGTTCACAAGTGGATACCCTAAAGCTATGATGAGCTTTGGATGCGTGAGATCCTTGTCATGTGTTGAAAAGTGTATCCCCCCAAGTTTTTATGAGCCATGGATGAGCGAGATCCTTTTCATGTGTTGAAAATTTGATCCCCCAAACAATGACGAGCCTTGGATGTGTGATATCCTTGTCATGTGTTGAAACGTGGGCCCCCCCAAGTTGTGTTGAGCCTTGGATGAGCGATATCCTTGTCATGCGTTCCTTGGATGAGTGAGATCCTTGTCATGTGTTGACAAGTGGATCCCCCTAAGAAGTGACGAGCCTTGGATGTGCGAGATCCTTGTCATGTTTTGACAAGTGGACCCCCCCAAGAGTGTATAGGCCCTGATGGATGTATATCCCCTATGCTGCTGCTTCTTCATTAGATTGTAACATCATTGTTCCAAAGAAAATATAATAGAGATCCTTGTATTAGAAATCAATTTCTCCCTAGCTGAGAGGGAGTGTAGAAAATTCACATTTAATTTCTGACCTTTCTAAAGTAACTTTCTAAAAATATAAAGTCATGTCTATCTTTGCAACCATGACTTTCCAAAAATAGTAAATCACCTTCCATTAATTTGTAATCATATATACATGATGGAAAATAACTTAACTTGTCCTTAATCCATCTCAATTGTTTAATTTTTAACTTAATCATCATCATCATCATCATCATTATTATTATTATTATTACTATATTTTCTTTACGATATTATTATATTATTATTAAAAATAAATTTAAGTCTCTCAATCATATCATATGTAACTCCTCTCAATTAATGCACACATTACTCTCTCTCTCTTAATGGATTCATTCCTCTCTCTCTTTAATGCTCTTACACACCTTTTACACTCTCTTCCACAGTTTAACGACTCATCATAAAAAAATTCCTCTTACACCTCTTTAATGCATAAGTTACACTTATCTCCTAAATTCATAAGTTACACTCATGGGCCTTTATGGCATAAGTTACACTCCTATTTGGCATATGTGACTCCTCCTCAAGGCATAGGAGTTACTCCTTCATGAATTCGACCTCCTTGTTCTTCCTATATATTTGTTCCTCTCATCCTCACTTGACACACTTATTTGTGCTTGCAAAAGGAGAATTAAAACTTGAGAAAGAGAGAGTTGGAGAGTCTAGAGGGAGATTGGTACAGAGAGAAAGAGAGTCTTGAAGATCAATATTGGATCTTGGAGAGCCAAATTGATACAATGTTTACATGAACTACTGCTATCAAAGATATTCTTCAGATTTGGGTGAACTTCTTCATTCTCTCATTATAATTTGTATCTCTGCTGAACAATTGATTTCTAATAGAAGAATAATTTGGTTGGGTTTTCCCCTTGTCGGTTTTTCCATGGTCATTGACCTAACTTCTCCGTGTCTTATTGAGTTATTAACTGTCTTCCATTATGCCTATGGTTTATATGGTTTATGTTATATCTACAATTACTTAACTTATTTTGTAGCATAAAGAAGTTTTGGATTGAAGGGATTGTAATAACATAGAACTTCATAATTTCAACAAGAGTCAAACAAGGATAACATAAACATCAAAGCTTACAAGAAAATTTTTAGGAAAAAAATGATTTCATGGTCTCAAGGAGGAAAAAACTAATCTTTCTAGGGAAAAATGACCCCAATTTATTTTTGAAGGAGCTCCTGACAAAGAATGAAAATAAAAATAATATTACAACCTCTCAATGGTTTGATTATGCAAGGAAAATTTATGTGAAGGATCCCATGGTTAATGACCCTTCCCCCATTGATCAACACTACTACTAAGCTTTTCATCGTGCAATAACTTGAGATGGGCATTAAGAAAATGGGTGTTGGAAAAGAAAAAGGTTGAGTTGAACCCAGTGGCAGGTTGAAGAGAGGCTCAGTGACTGTGGAACTGTGCAGCTCATGTATCCAAGGGTTGAGATTGATCCTTGAGACTAAACAATGCATAATTTAGGCTCGTATTGAGAAAATGGATTGCATAGTTGGGGAGATCATGGAGCCAAGACGAGGGCTTGAAAACCACTTTTTCCCACTGCGCAGTTCTGGAAGGTAGAGTAGGCTAGGTGATTGTGCAATTTCATAGTTCAAGAGCTCAGGGTTGAGGCTTGAGCCTTGAGATTGCGCAATGTGCAATACTGATTGGGCAGGAGAGAGAAATTGCATAGTGTTTTGGGTCAGAGGTTGAGCTTGATCACTGTGATTGCGTAGTGCATAGTCTTGGGAGGTATGAATTACGCATTGCACAGTGCAAAGAGGAAGGGTTGTAGCTTGAGGGTTGGGACTACGCAATGGGTAGTTCAGAAACTCGCTCAACATCGACCCTTTCAAAAACACCCATAGTGTAGGCGAATTCTCCCTGAGATGCTAATGGGTGATTGTTGGAACCAAGTTTCCACAGTCTGACGGGATTATCAACAACTTACGACACTATAATTCCACATGTATTGTAAAGATCATACACCCATGAAACAAAAACTTAACCATCATCCTAGGACTATGCACTACGAAAGACCTTTGAACTCTTCTGGTCACTAGTTAGCATGTGTGTCACAAGTGACAATGCACTAGAGCCTAAAGTGACTTACAAATCTCTGCATGTGGGATGGCATTAACAGTAGCAGACACTTATTCATTATAGTAATATTATATATATTAATACATTACCAGACTTTCAAATAGCGTAATCATTCAAGACATTCACACATATTTAGAGTTGTAGTAGGACATTAGATACATGTTAAACCAATATACCGTAAACGAAGAGATACATTCGTACATTAAATACGATATTAGGGAAACCCAACCATCTATCTTCATTATAAAGAAGTAAAGGTTCCAAGAGTTACAATCAAAATGTCATGTAGTTTGGCTCACTAGGAGTTAGTCTTTGCATAGAGCACAAAAGGATAACACACACAGTATAGAACCATCCATCCTTTACTATATATGACTGAATTTACATCAAGGGTTGCAAAGAAGATACAAACTTAGACATTAATACTTAAAACTATAGACAACAAAGAAAATATATGTAAAGAAACACTCTTCAACTTCAACAACTTTATTTTGAGCGGTTGTTGTCCCATCGTATAATCTATTAATCAAACTTCTAACCTCTCTCCAACCTCTCCTTTATCATCTCCCGGTGGCTTCCTAAACCTTGTCAGCATACTCATCCACTCCTCTAGCTATTTTCTTGGCTAGCAGGCTGCTAAGATATTTTCTGACATTATATTTAGTTGGAACATGCCTTCCTAACCTTCCTTTGAAATCATCTTCCACCTGTTTGCTCCACTCCACCAACCTTCCTTTTCTTACAAAATATCTCTAACCTCCCCTGCCACAACATCCCTCTCCTCTTTCACCACAACTATAAAATCCTAATTGCCTAACCTTATTCGCACGCATTCCCACTCTCTGGACACTAACATCTTCTTCTTGTGTGGTACCTCCAAGTGTTGCGCCTCTTTCTCCTATGCCAACTCCCTCTACTATGCACCATCCACTCCTTCCACACTCCTCTATCATCCTGCATGGTCCTTCACTTAGAAAAAAATAAAATAAATCTAGCCTCTAACAGTCCCCCAACAAAAAAATGCGGCTCATCCCGAGCCACTCAATCCTTATTCTATGAGGAAATATTCTCATATGTGGCCTTCTATAATGCCTTCATGGGTTCTTCTTGCACCTTAATCTTGGCATTAAGTTCATCTCCTTTATTAACAATATCATGCATTTTTCCGGTGGTAGGATCTTGGGTGACAACACCAATGTCCTCGTTTCTTTCTCTCTACATGCTCTTCAAAAATTAATTACATTCATTTTCTAATACAAATAATTGATCCTAAAGGTTATTCCATGGATTTATGTCCTCCTAGAGCTTTTCACTTTTCTCTCTGAGTTGTGAATTTTCTTGTATTACGCTCTACTTATCAGCAAAACTCATTATACTCATGCTTTTCTTGATCTAACAAATCCACTCGCCAACCTTCAATATTTTCGTAGTGGTTTGTGAAAAATAATGAAAATATGTTACATAAGATTTCCTTGCTTTACCACCATTTGATGCCATCTCTTGTACTCAACCATTTTCCCCTTGAATTGTTGAACCAATTCCCCGTGCTTCTATTCATACTGTGTTGTCTACATTTTTTGAGGTTACTCTACTTATATCACTTGTTCCTTCAAGCTCGTATCACATCCTTGATATTTTCTACCATGTTCTTGGCTGGAATGGAGTCATTGACCGAACCCCATATGAGTTCCCCATAAAATTTTACTAAGGAAGTGTGCCATTATTCTTTGCCTTTCGCTAGTTTCTCTTTCTCCTGGAACAACTGCTCCTGTTTTTTTTGTGTTTGTTCCAACTCTACCTTGGTCACATTCAGTCTGTTATGTAACTCCCATAACACACTACCCTACAATCGAGTCAACCCTTCCATACAGAACCAAGAAATTATTAGGTTTATTTGAGCCATATCTATAATGATTTTCTATGCAACTCCCTCCCTTATTTATATACCTTTTTTAGGAAAAAAAAACATCTACATGGGTTTCTTGGATGAGGATGCTTCAGGTGCAGGCTGGTAGCACTACAGCTAGGCCTCAGTAGCATACAAAATTCTGAACTCTGACAGAACCATTTGCATGGCTAGCCCGGTGCTCCACTCACTTATATTTTTCTATAGCTTATCAACTTTCTTGTCTCCACATCCTTCGATTTCTTACTAGTCCTCTCAAAGTCATCCTTTGTTAACATGGTCTAGATTAGAGATGCATGTGTTTCCTTCTGATTCTTCTTTTCCTGTGTTTTCGATGCACTCCCTGCATTACTCTTCCATACCCTTTTCTTCCCTGATACTGCTTGTTATCCTAATGTTGATGGTCCTTCTGATGATTCCTACTTCAGAATGATAAGAGAATGCACCTCCCATTGTTCTTAGCCCAAAGGGGTCCAGTTAGTCTCCTCATCACTTGATATTGTTTAAATAACGAATTATCGAGAGGGGTGTGAATCAATAATTGTATGATTAATTTCAAGTATATATTTTGAATATATTCTTACTACATCCCTCTACAATCTGTTGCTTATGAGAGAATTCATTCATAAATAAATAAGAATTAAGGCATGAGGATTCATATGTTCAACAACAATTTTTATGATCAACACACACACACTTTGACACATGTGGAAACCCAAAGGGAAAAAACCACCAATTTGTTGTTGTTTTGAGATGTAAATTAAGCACCCACTTAATTACATTCGTTTTTTTGTGAGCACCCAATCACTAGAGGCACCGATCCCCTTAGGATAAAAAGAACCAACTTTCCAAGAGGCACCAACCTCTTTGAATGCAGGCCACCACCCGCGATTGCCATTGTTTTACTATTTCATACAATTTTCGAACTGAAAAACAGTGGCATTTACAAATAAGAAAAATTCCAATCCACTGTGTCACAAAAGTTCTTTCTTCTCTCAGTCCTCTGTTGAATCATCGACTCATCTTGTCTTTCACAGCTACACCTTCTGTACTATGCTAAGAATAACATGTGATCAAAAATCCGCTATCTCACAACTCATTATTTGTTGCTTCTCCTTCGGCTCAAGGTTTGCTCTCTCTCCCACAAAACTACCACCACTCTCTCCACTTAGAAAATTAAACAATACTATTTTGCTCTATTTTTATCAAATGATTTCGATGGGTTTTATCCACTACTATGTACTGCACTGTCCTGTTTCTGTCACAGGTACACACACCACTCAAGTGTTTCTTTGTGTGACATGCATTGCTTCCTTTGTGTCTGCCCATTGAATTCTATCATAGAATTAATCAGAGGAATGGGCTTTTGAAGTCTTCACAGACCCACAATGTACACTTCCATGTTGATTCTTTAATTCAAAGTTTGTATCGACACTCTACAAAGAATTCCCATGCATGTTTATTTATTATTAGAGTTAGAAAATAAATGAGAATTGCAACTTTGCTTATCCTTTCCTTTAATTCAAATAAGGCCATGCATGAGACAAAAAAATCTACATGGTTAGATAGAGAATGGTCTCTACATAACGTTTTGACTATTGGCACTCAAAAATTGAGCTTTTGACGGGTGGAAAAGCACAAAAACCTTCTAAAAAACACCTTTCTACCACCATTTTCAGCCTCACGCTGTGCTTTTTGACCGAGTCTTGGGAGATTTCATTTTTTCGTAGCTTCATTCCATCATTTTCAGAGCTTGAGGACATTTTTGACAACTAGAATGGAAAATTTTTCCAATGAGCCATATTGGGCTCAATTTGGACTTTAGGAAGGCGATCAAAAGTTGATTTAAAGGCCCATCTTTGTGCTTTTTCCCCGAGCACTGCTTGTGATTTTTACAAGAGACGTTGCACTTTTTACGATCTGTTGATTTCTTCAAAATTTTCACCTTTTCTCATTTGATTGATAGATTCCAAGGATATTTACTGATGTAAATGTAAAAATGAAATGTAATTATGTCTTTTATAGTTACTAGAGGTAGATACATCAAGTAAATATGTAATTTTGGCTTAAGTAAATCATTTTTAATCAAAGATAGGGATGAGTTTGTTGACCTCCGTAGTCGTTAGGATTCAGTTGAGGACTTTGGGGAACAACTCTACAAGTCATGGATTCAACCCCTAAGAGTGTGGAGAAAGTCTGTTTTGGTATATATCTCTCATTTCCTTTGTCATTTCAAAGGGTGGATCTTTGTGTAGTTGATCTTTGAGCACTAGTGTAATCATTCATTTTTTGGAAGGAACTAATAGACAAAGTTGCAACTATTTTGGTGGGATTCTTGTGGTTTGTGTTTTAGCGAGTTGCCTCTTATGTTTCCGTATGTTTGATTTTATTATGGTTTCCATATTAATTCCATATTTCAAAGTGATTAATTCCTAATTTAGATAAGAAGAATTCATTACTTGATGATTTGTTTTGGAAACATTATTACAATTATGTTTCATTTTCTTCTAATTGAAAAGAATTCATGATTTCCATGCTCTTTTTTAAAAACCCTAGTAGTCTCTCATACTCATATTGATACCTAAATGTGTTAAAGTATGTGCATACCTTCCCCCATTAGATCTCTGGAATTTTTATCCTCTATGCCACGACCTAATTCTTCCTTGACCTAATTCACCATCCAACACCCAAAATCAATCAATAAAAACCCTAGTGCTACTATACCTAGCAAGACCAAGCACGAGGGTTGATAGGAATGTATATTGCTCAAGATCTTAGATTTCATATCCAAGAAATTGACTCCACTATTGAAGCTATGAAAAAGCTAAATATTTTTTTGGCATCAAAAATGAAATCAAAGCCCACTAGCTTGAAAATGAGATGTTTACTTTGGACCCCAATAATTTCTCCTCTATTGAAGATTTTTTTTGCAAACTTAAGACCCTTAGACTTCTTTTTAAAATGTTGTAAGGTCAAAAAAGGAAGATGGTAGCCTTATCTATTCCATTCTTGCTAAGCTTGGCCCCTGCATACTCTGTATTTGTTTCCACCTTCCATTCCACTAGAGAATCCATCATTTCTCAAGGAACGACCTACAAGTCCCCCCCCCCTCATTTGATGCCTTTTCCAATTCTTTGATAAGATAACAAGAAAAAAATCTTACACCTTGGTCTTATTAATACTGGAAATGTAATATTCCCAAATGGTAAAACTCAATAATTCATGCACGAGAAAACACATTTTTTTAGAAATATATGCATTAAAAAAAATGCAGCCCATGGATCCATTATATATGACATTATTGCAACCATATCTTAAAGGAAATCAGAAACAAATCATTATAGCCTAGTTAAACAGGGCCTCCCATGCTCAAAAGAGCCCAAAGACACCTTTGAAACCCCAAGACTACTACACACGAAATTACTACGAAAGTGAAAACACGATTATTTGAGGGTTATACTCGAAATATGAGACAAAATATATATCTTCTTATATATTAATCAATGAGGCCTAAAAATAGAGATCTAGCCTCTTTTACAAAAATCCAAGATGACCGGGAAGGGTTTCTTGATATACATGAAATACAAGAAGCGAGATGCTATAGATCTATGGGCTGAATCACCCTTGTATGGCTAAAGCTCGCATAATAGTGGATGATCATGCAAATAAATGGTTGTAGCTCCTCCTACTAGACTTCAGGGAAAAGGTTGATCCTCCTCTTGGGAAACTAGCTCATGGAACAAGGAATTAAACCCCTCCACTGCAATACCTTAAGAAATAATGCGGTTTCTCCAGGGGATTTGCATTGTTGCTTTGAAGGTGGCTACTTGGTATAACACCGGATAGTGGAAAATATAGCACAAGATGCTCTTCTCAGATTTCTTAAAGAAGATCTCCAAGCAAGAGTGGGGAATTCCCGCATGAGAAAACCCTTGCACTAAAAAGTGCAACAAACTTAGCTAAAAAAATGAAGGGATGCGGAAAGTATAAACGAGACCACATACAAAATATAATATTCAATCATGCCCATATGGTTGTCATTCCCTCCATTATATAGTTGATGAGCTTCCTCACCAAGGGTCCCACCCAATTATGAGGTTGCTTCCATGCAAAGAGCTCATCCACCAAAATTCTGTTGTCTCCATTAGTCCCACTCATCATTTTACAACAATGTTTGATTTAGTCAACCTTGACTTGATCTTCATGCATTTTCTCTTTTCACACCCAAGGTGTCTTCATTTTGACTAGCTAGATTGATCTTCATTCACAATGAGTTGTCTTTATTTATGATCCACTCCTCATATAATAATGTTGTTGACTTGGTCAAAATTGAGTTTGTCCACACATTTTAGACCACTGTTCACACATGAGGATGTTTTATCTAGTTATTAACATGATCCCTTTTCACATTATTAGGGATTTTATGCCTACTTAAGCCACTTATGAGCCTCCTTGCCCATTTATTCATCTAACCGGATATTTAAAAGAAAAAATTAATATTCCTATTAGTTGCATGCTAAATTAGGAATATTACGGTCTTCCCCCTCCCAAATGTTTCTTGTCCTCAAGCAAGCTGCAAGGGGTGCTACAAAATCTCCCCTCCATCCTCTTGTGGCCTCCTCATCCAACGAGTCTCCACCATTACTTCATATTTTTCTGCAATAATTCTGTCTCCCAATGGTTCCTCCCAAGTGTGCAAGTTTTCCTTTGGTGGATAAACCAAATGGCTCTTATCATGAAATAATGGAAGGTCTATATGGAAACCTTCTTTCTGATCATTGGCCTCCTCAAGATAGAAGTTATGACAATCATGGGGAATTCTATCATCAATGAGGGTCTCCCATCTCCATGCTATCATCCAAATGAAATGAATCACTTCCCATCTTGGCAATTCATAGAAAATCTCCTCCCAATTTCTCATGAGAGGCATGTCCCAAGTGCTCCAATCAATCATATGGTCCACCTCATAGAGAAACAAGTGATCTACTATAGTTTCCCATGCTCCTCTTCGAACATGTAGTGCAAAAAGTGTGAAGAATTCCTTTCCCCAAGGACACATCCAACCAATGTGTCTCCCTTCCAACAATGTTCCTAATAAAGATAAGAACATCTTCAACATATGGAATCATAATTAGAGTCATTCTAGCTGCCATATGTAATAAGGGAGAAGGACAATGGTCCCTTAAGTGCAACCATCGCATTTTTACTCCAAACTACCATAGAATATGATATAACAAGTGTTTCTCCCACCACTTGTTTGCTGCCCCATCCTTCTTTCATGCTTGGAGAAGGTGTATGATGGTTGGTGTTAATGAATCACACCATGAAGAGTACATCATCTCTCCAACATCTTCTAAGGAATGGTCAACATCACCATTTTTCATGGCCCAAAGTGGCCTATGAAGTCCATAAGGAAAAGCTCCCCCCTCTAGGAGCAATGCCTTGTACATTAGTGTTAAGAAAATGAAAGTATATAGTAAATACATCATGGTGTTCATAAATATAATTCTTACCATACACTCGATTTGAATCGAGTGAGGTAGCTCATAGATGAGATCCTTTTTACACCAAATGAATAAGGAGGTGGCAAAGATAAATCTTCCCAAGAGCTATGTTCCTCCTCAACCAGCAAATAATCCATGCACTTCCTCATGTGATTGTGCATCTCCTCCTTGAATTTCTCTCGCATGAATCCCTCCCAGTACGACATGCTCTAATGAAATCATTGGGTTTAGAAAGAAAGATCTCATAGGCTACATTAAGTATTTTATCCTTGAGCTTGGAGTCTCTTGCCAAATAGATTTTATCATGAGAATAAATGACTCCATAAACCACTTTATACCTCCTATCCACCACTTTCCCATCAAGAACCTTACATGTGAAGAGGTTCTTGGAATATTCCATCAAGAGTTGGGACTCCCAATATGGATCTAGGCTCCCCAATAATGGCAATGCTATAGAAATCTGAAATGAAGTATTTGTCTTATGATGGTTCTCCTCTTTGACATGCCCAATGCCAAATTCACATGTTGGAGTGTTGTATCTCCTCCTTTTTTTCCTCTCTTGCGGCTGATATTTCTTAAGACAAGATTGAAGTTCATGGAAGTCAACCGCCTTTTGAAAGGTTTCTTTCTTCCAAAAATTCCATCGTTTTTCCCATGCATACAAGAGTGGTAATACCCTCTTGTCATATTCAAAAATCTTCATTATGTATAGAAGTATATTTTTTCTGCTCCAAGGCTATGGAGTGACCTTTTGATACCATGCTCATGTCAACATAGATTTCTAAATCCCTCTTTTCAGCGCAAATAGATGAGTGGAAGATAGCAAAGTCAATTTCAAAAAAAATTTCTCGGCTCTCCTTGGAACCCATCAATGGTTCTCGGCCTACGTGGTGGCTCCTCTCAAGGCTCCTTCCTTAGCCAAATATGTCACTTTGGTGTACATAGCTGAGAGAAAAATTTATTCATCCTCCAATCGGGGGGTCTCCACGGTGGAATGCCTCCATGCAAAGAGACATCAAGGCATAGAGAAGGATGTATATGTGTGTGGACGAGACTTGTCCTTGCCTTCATTGCACGAGATCCTCCCTGCCTCCTTTGTGTATCAACCTTACGAGATAAAGAGGGGTGTATACTCCTCATCATATGATGCTTTCCCTCCCCTTTATCTTCTTCTATCTTCAAGATCTCACCATTTGACAATGATGGCACATGCCGCACATGGATTGTTCCATGATCTCTATATGTGAGATTCTTTGGAACTCGTTGCAATAGTGCAAGAGTTTCTCTCCTTGGAGCAAGTGCTCCATCTTCCTCTTCATGAGGTATTATATGTTCTCTTGGTATGACTGCAGCTATTATCTCCAACCTTCTCTTCCTCCTCATCAATAGTTGAAAGTGCCTCATCATCAATAAGAGACCTTAGATCTTGGTCTTCCCTTGAAAGAGGAATCTCCATGTGTTTCTCTTGAGAAGAAATCTCATTATGCAATGGGGGACTTTCCCCTTGGCAAGGTATACAAGTTTTCATCCCCCTTCAATGGTTTTCTAAAATGTAGTTGGACTTATAGATCCTTCCAACTCATGCAAAGGTTTTGTTTGTTTTGGTATGATAGGCTCCATAGAATATGTTTCATAAAAAATTGTCATCAAACCTTTCCACTACTCTTCTAATGAAATTTGCATAAGTAGATGTATTTGCATTCTTTAAGGAAAAAAGATTCAAAAAAAACACCAAGAATAAGCCTTACCCTCAAGATGCAGTGTACGCTACTTTGATGGCTTCATTTTTTCGAAACTTGATGTTGTTGCACATAGGTGTCTAGCTCCTTCACTCAAACCCTAGCTTTGGACATTTAGTCGATCCATCAAAAGTAGATAGAAATAATCTACCCACACCATGTTTCTTGCTCCTTGTGCTTCTTTCCTCCTTGATCTTGAAAAAACCTTAGAAGTTCAAGTGATCTTTGAACCCCTTAGATTGAGATTCATACTCTTGCAAATAATCACCAAGAGTCTCCTTCTTTGGCACTTCTCCTTTCTCGATCTCATTTTCCATGAACATATGGCTCTTTGGAACGTTGTAGATCTGATGGTATGGCTGAATACTCACACCCATAATATGAGGAACTAGATATTTCCTCATGTACCATTCTTGTTGAGGGATCTCCATGCCTTTCCCTCCTCATTTATTTGATGTATTTGTTTATACCTTGCGAGTTTCAAGAAGAAGTTTTGAGAAACTCTTTCCTCCGGAAAAATAAAGGTTTGCTTTGATCTCTTTTGCATATATTCTCCTTCCCATGATAAGACTCCATAATGGTTGAATAACACAAGTTGAGCCAAGATTAGAGCTCCGATACCCTACTGTAATATTTCCAAATGGGAAAACTCGACAATACATGCACATAAAACACATTTTTTCAGAAATATGTGCATTAACGAGAAAAAATTCAGCCCATGGATCCATTATATATGACATTATTACAACCATATCTGAAAGGAAATCAGAAAAAAAATCATTATAGCCTAGTTAAACATGCCTCCCATGATCAAGAAAACCCAAAAACAACTGAAACACCAAGACTACGCACACAAAAATTACTGCGAAAGTGACGACGTAGTTATTTTAGGGTTATACTCGGAAATATGAGAGAAAAAAAATATATCTGCTTATATATTAATCAATGAGGCCCAAAAACATAGATCTAGCCTCTTTTATAGAAATCCAAGATGACCCATGCAAGGGTTTCTTGATATACATGAAATACAAGAAGCGGATGCTACGGATATATGGCTGAATCACATTGTATGGTTGAAGGTCTACATAATAATGACTGATCATGCAAATACATGGTTGTATCTCCTCCTACTAGCCTTAGGGAAAAAGGCTAATCCTCCTCTTAAGAAATTAGCTCATGAAACAAGGGATTAAACCCCTCCATTTCAATACCTTAAGAAATAACGGAGTTTCTCCAATGGAATACACTATTTTTGAAGGTGAATGCTTGGTCTAACACTAGATAGTGGAAAATATAGCACAATATGCTCTTCTCATATTTCTTAAACAAGATCTCCAAGAAAGATTGGGGAATTCCCGCATGAGAAAACCCTTGCACTAAACAATGCAACAAACTTAGCTAAACGACCAAAGGATGCAGAAATTCTAACCAAACCACATACAAAATGTAATCTTCAATCATGCCAATATGGTTTCCATTCCCTCCATTATATATTTGATGAGCTTCCTCACTAAGGGTCCCACCCAATTATTACGTTGCTTCCATGCGAAGGCTCCTCCACCAAAATTACGTTGTCTCCATTAGTCCCACTCATTGTTTGATTTAGTCAACCTTGACTTGGTATTCATGCATTGTCTCTTTTCACACTCAAGGTGTCTTCATTTTGAATAGCTAGATTGATCTTCATTCACACTTGAGTTGTCTTTATTTATGATCCACTCCTCATATAATAGTGATGTTGACTTGGTCAAACTTGATTTTTTCCACACATTTTAGACCCTATTCACACATGAGGATGTTTGATCTAGTTATTAACATGATCCCTTTTCACATTATGAGGGATTTTATGCCTACTTAAGCCACTTATGAGCCTCCTTGCCCATTTATTCATCTAACCGAGATATTTAAAAAGAAAAAGTTAATATTCCTATTAGTCGTATGCTAAATTAGGTTCATATTACAGAAAAAATATTCCAAGAAAGCCTTAGTATCCAAAAAAAAACCATATCCAAAGAATCCTAAGATTCATAATCCTATAAATAATGGTCCTAAACCAAACAAGGGTCTTAAGCGGTTTGGGCAGAAAAGCGAAAAAGAAATTCAACAAAGCTGATAAGGAAAATAAAAACAAAGTGAAGAAGATAGCTATACATTGCAAATTTTGTAATCATGATGGCCAAGCGAGAGTCAAAATGTTTTAAGAAGATGGAAGCCTTGGAAGAAGCAATGAAGAAGCAAAAAACCCATTTGGATAACTCTTCAACTTCATCTTCATGAATGACACTTTCTGCAAGTGGTTTTCAAGCATTAAGATCTTGTTATTCATTGAATGTATCTTCTTCTTCTCATTCTCATGTGTGGCTCATTAATTCTGGAGCCTCTTACCACATGACAAAAAATAAAGCCATGTTTTCTTCTTTAAGTGATTGTAACACCAAAAATATTTATGTTGGTGATGATAGATCTCTTAGTATTGTAGGGTCTGGAACCATTCATCTAGATAATGGTCAGTTTAATGATACATTTAGTTGGAAAAAATGATTCGTTATGGTATAAAGATCACTCATATCTTTGTAATAATTCCCAACTAAAACAAAAGATTATTTTGGAATTGCACACTTATCCCTTAGAAGGACACTCAATATTTTTTAAAAAGCTTACCACGGGGGCCAAGAAAGATTTTTTTTGGGGTGGCCTTAAATATAGTATTCAAAAGTTTGTGGCAAAATGTTTGGTTTGCCAACAAAATAAAGTTGAGACAATTAAGACCTCGGGTCTACTACGACCTTTGTCCATTCCAATTAAATGTTGGGAGGAGGTTTCAATGGATTGTATCACGGGTTTGCCCAAGTCCGAAGGAAAGAGTTTCATCGTCGTGGTAGTTGATAGAATTACCAAGTATTCACACTTTTGTGCATTATCTCATCTATTTAAAGATAGTACATTTGCTACTGCATCTAGGGAAACAATTCAAAAAACTACATGGAAACCCAAATATTATTGTAAGCGATAGAGATCCCATTTTCTTTGGAAATTTTTGGACCAAAATATTTTCTTTTCTAGGTAATAAACTAGCTCATAACTCATCTTATCATCCTCAACCCTGATGGTAAAACTAAGATAGTGAACAAATTTTGGAAGGATATCTTTGTTTCTTTGTATATGATAAAAAAACATAATGGGTCAAGTGGTTACCTATGGATGAATGGTGGTATAAAAATTTATTCAACATTGTAGCAAAAATTACCCCATTTATGGAACTTTATGTATTTCATCCACTGTCCATCACATCATTTTTAAGAGAAAAATTTTTAAGGTTCAAGCAATCGAATATCACATCGAGACATCAAAAACAAGTTCTCCAACTCTTAAAGGATAAACTAACTTTGGCGCATAATCGAATGAAACAATAGGAAGATCAACATCCCAATGAAAATATTTTTGATGTAGGCAATTGGTATTTTTACCTCTACATCCATACACACAAATGTCCCTCAAGAAAGTTACGAATGATAATAATTTATCGCCAAAAAACTATGGTCCTTACAAGGTGTTGCCAAATATTTTTACCATGTCACACAAATTGGAGCTTCTTGCATCTTCGCAAGTGC
This sequence comes from Pinus albicaulis, assembly GCA_034641835.2. Classification (NCBI taxonomy): domain Eukaryota; kingdom Viridiplantae; phylum Streptophyta; class Pinopsida; order Pinales; family Pinaceae; genus Pinus; species Pinus albicaulis. Next base: position 2,026,918,484 of record CM076575.1, on the reverse strand, counting down.
ACCCAATTTTTGATTTTTCATGATTAAATAAGGTTATAGGTGACAAACTATGAATTCAAAGCAATATTTCCTGAACTTGATGAGGAAGAAAAAAATAATATTGGAACTTGAAGCAGTCACGAAAAGAAAGAAACCAATAGCTACAAAATCTATCAATTTTAGAGTATATCATCAAGTGGAAGAACTTACCCATTTGGAGATTCCACATGGGAGGATGATAATTTTATATAGAAGCATCCAAAACTACTCAAGCGTTGAGGACAACACTTTTTTTTAAGGAGAGAGGCATGTTAGGTCTCTATAATACTAATGCATCCCCTTATTGTAATGGTTAGTGTATCCCTCTTATTTTTATTTTTGTGCCCATGTAGTCCCCCATATTGTTACTATTGTGCCCCATAGAATCCCACTATTATTATTGTTGTTCCCTTACATTATTATTGTTATGTAGGATTTAATTATATTGTGACCCCTTAGAATCCTATATATAGAAAGTATGTTTTTGTCATTTGTATCATCCAAGAATTGTTTGTTTATGTAATGTAAAGGAGGTTTGCCCCTCGAAGAGGCTGATTTCTAAGTCGTTGATCTACCTTTTATTGTATTTTGTTAGTTGGTTGCATAACGGGGGAGCATCTCTTCCACTCACATAAGTGGGTGAAGGATTATTTGTTGCGAGTTCATTGTCAAAAGTGGGAGCAAAAATAACCTCATTTTAGTATAGGTCATGAATTGGTTGGGCCTACCAACGACACCACGCCCGTAATAGTACATCATCCGATGGCTTCACCCGGGGATGAGATATTTGCGTCAACCGAGTAGTGTCACCTTCACTATAACATCAAGCCATTCATAAATGAGATATTGTATGATGTTGTTCCTCTTAAATTTTTTTTGATGTGTTATTAGGCCAACCATGTAGAAATTTCTAAATCTTAATTCTTATGCATAAATTATTTTTGTTAATCCAATTAAGCTTCTCCTACTTATACAAGTTATAGCTGAATAAATTCAAGTTAACATCATAGTAAAACACATAATATATCTCTACCAATTTAGAACTAGAATAAGCACATGCACACATAGACAAAGTGTCACGATTATTTACGGACAAAGCTGTCCCCCGAAAAACCCAATGTGGGAAAACCGAGTCTTTGGATGCTTGGAGGGCTCTATTATTAAGAATATTTCTGAATACACAACTTTAGTTTCTAGATATGGAAAAAACCTATAGAGAAAACTCTAGATGCGAGCTCTCTGGATGATCTAAGACCAAAAATACTTGACTCGATCCACACCCTCAAACGAGATTTACAGAAGTCGACTAGATCTGAGGCCTAGAAACCCTAGCGCTTGTCCCTAAAAGACACTACTCTACTGTTGTTGCTATCGTCTGTTGTTGTCGTGTCGCCTTTCTCTCTGCTGTCCTTGCTGATCTCTTCTCTGCTTCTTGTGTATTCTAGACCCCGAGATTAGATCATCCCCTTGGTCTAAATTCCCCTCTCTAAAAGCTGAAACACTTGAGAATTCTTAGCAACTCCACGTAGAATCTCGGCAAAGCTTCGATGCTCGCCTCTGTGTGTCTTACAAATTACCCAAGCCTTTCCTTTATACTTTTCTCGTTGACAAATCAATGACCAAGATTAAAAATTTAATCAATGTCTAATATTAAAAGAAAGCTTGATCTATGTGACTTAAGACATTTTCATCACATGTTTAATTAAATTCACTTTAATTATTTTATTTTCCTAAGTTTTAACTTAGGAAATACATTAAAATAATTAATTAATTTAATATATCATAAACCAGATTGAAATTTACCAAATCCATTTACAGGGTCTTGGAGATTAGGTGAAATCTAGTCCTTGCTCATAATTTGGGACCTAGATCACAACTGATGCTACCCCAAATACACAAAATATCAACAAACCATACTTATGGAAGAACCATGCTATGTATGTGCCCGAATCCATGCATCGATATTATTACTTTTGGAAATAAGTTATATATGATACCGAGAGGTATCCATTCCTACCAACATCATGTTTGGCAATAATTTTATGGTTTCATGTAACTATCTTATCCATATAAGAAAAAAGATAAGTATATATCTTACATGAAACCATAAAATGACTGATATCTCCCACAAGACTAAAATTAGAAAGCACCTTACTTCATAGGGTTCCAAGCTATGTTATTGACCAATGCTTCATTAATTTGTTTTTGGGATGAGAAAAAAAATATATCAAAATTAAAACCTCAAACAATAACATGGTTGTAAAATTATTTTTATGTTTTAACATTTAATTAAATTTGAAAGTATATTAATTTCTTAATTAGTTGATGCATGGAAAAATGAAAAATTTTCATGAGGTCATCGTTATATTTTATACAGTAAAGTGGTGTTCAAGATTGATATAAATATTTTATCAAGTTCTAAAGTCTAGTCAAGTCCATAGGCTTCTTTTTGAAAGGTTTTTTATCTAGCCAATGCCATGGTATTCCATCACCATTTGGTTGACAACTTTTGTAAAGTACAAATACTTTTAAATTTGGGTTCAAAAAGCATCCTAAGGGAAAACATCAAAATGGTGGATGACATCTGTACAAAGTTATTCACTTCAGAAGGGAGGAGATGTTCTTTGCTGAAAAGGAAAATTTAAGAAATATATTCACTCATATAATAAATTACTTTGTTTATTTAATTTCAGATCTAAACTTAAAAAATTTCATTTTAATTTTTATCTTCTTGTGATGTTTTTATATAATTTCAATTATGTGTGTCTTGTTGATAGTTTTCTACGAGTGAACTATGTTCTTATATTCACACATTATTTTTCTCCCACCCTATCTCTAAAAGAACCTCATACACTTATGTTACATAGTAATTTTCCACCATGCTCATTTTCTCGTCCCTCATCTTGAAATGCCCAGTGATGGGATCCTAAGCATTGTTTACACCATCAAGAAATATGATAGCATATCCCTTTGAATATCTAAAGAAGACCACCTTGGAATATTATTGAAGAAACTTGACCAAATTCCTAGTTTCTCGGGTCGGCGCTCTTCCTAGTGCCATGACCGTGCTTGATGTCCTTTTCACTGAGTTATGGCTCATTGCTTTCAATGCTCTAATTTCCTTGAAAACCACGTTGATCCCCTTTACGGTAGTTCTTCCTCAAATGGAGGAGAATATTTGACCTCTAGAACCTCAAGGGTGGTGATTTGTTTGTTGAAAGGCTGTGATAAGGTCAAACTCTCTGATTTTAGAGCCTTGATCTCATCCATGGGGGATCATCCCTTAGAAGGTGGGCCTTCCTCCTCCTTTCATGGGCTCCCAACCTCTTCTCCCTTCGTATAAATTCACATCCCTCATTCTACAAAGTTTAGAGCTTGGTTGATCATTGTCAAAATCTTTTGAACTCTCATCCCTTAGCATGCTAGCATCGTGATAAAGCCTAAGTGCTCGAGAGAAGGAATGATTTTTTGAGCTTCGATTAAGGACTCAGATTTTCACCTAAGGATGCCTCCTGTTAGCATTGGTATTTTCATCCCACCCATATTGCCTTATTTTACTTTGCTTTCACATCATCTCCATCATTATCATTGACCTCGCTTCATTTTTTTAACCATTTTTTCCCAAGGGTTCCCAAATCATCATTTTTCACAAGCACTAAACTCTAATTTAATCTTCCACTGAGCTAGGGTTTGCTATGGAAACGAGAAATTTGAGCGAGAGGAGGCATAATTTAGGTCAGATAATTAAGTATGAGGTCATTTTAGCTCATAAATATCACATCTCCATCATTTTTTGAGAATTCATTCCAAGAGTCAAGTAATTTTCCACTTATAGGGTCGGTTTTTCTTCAAAGCTGTGTTTCTAACTGAAAAAAAGATGAATTTGACAAAAGTGAAAAAGGTTTTTGTCCATCATAAGTCAAGGAAAAACAACCTCTAGATTTTACTTAGGTGTCATGGTTTTAGAGAAATGTCAAAAACACGGGTGCCATAGGAGAGTTCGTTTACACTTCTAGAGTTACCTTGTGAAAATCAAGTTTTTATCATAGGCTGAGTGTCTACATAACTTTCTTGATAAATAAAATGATAACTAGACAGATATAGCTTTCCAATGAGCTATCATGAGATCAATTTGGAGTTGACAAAGGCCTCCAAAAAGTTTCTGCAACATCACTCTGCATTTTTTGCACCCTCATTCAACATTTTTTGACCGAGTTTTTGGAAAAGTAAGTTTTGACATGGAAAAATCAACTCCAATCGAGAAAACAAAAAAGTAGATTTGATATTTAGACTTGAATGGATTTCCAATGAGCTATTCTGGGCCCAATTTGAACACGAGGAAGGCCTCGAAATGTGGTCTTCAACAAGGTGTTGCTTCTATGTTTTTGAGTATTTTTTTCACACGAAATTTTCCTAAATGTGTAGCGACACTGGACGCTACACTATTTTTTGGGACCTCCAAATGAAAAAATGGGCACTACTAGAAGGTTTTTTATTGATTATTATATCAACCCTAGAAAGTTTCATAGTTTTTTTGGAGGAGAACTGGTCCATCAAAAAGCTCAAAAAACCATCAAAAGTTCATGTTTCTTCCTCTAAATTTGTCTTGTCATTGCACGTTTACTAGTCTTGGGAGAACAGGTTCTTGACAAGGAAAATGAGCACTATTTTTGAACACCTGGAGGTTTTTTGGAAAATAGACTCAAAGGGCTTTCTAATGAGCTATCATGAAGCTTATTGGACACTGGGAAGGCACTCAAAATCAACCTTGAACAAAGGTCAATGTTTACTGCATGACTGTGCGCGTTTCACAAGAAAAATGTATTTTACTACGGTCTTCTAAACTTTTTAAAGTCTCACTCTAGTTTGAATTTTAATTTTTGGAAATGAGGAATTTACTTAGGTAAATGGTCAAGATGAATGTAAATATCATGTTTTTTACTTTTACCTATGGGTAAATACATTAGAGTAAGTCAACCATTTGAGGTGCAATGCATCGGTTCATTAGAGATAGGAATGAGTCACTTTTCTCATCCTACACTCTAGCTACAAGTTCAGCTTTTTATGTAATATCTCTCTCATCTCATGAATTCAAACCCTATGCATGAGTGGAGGTGGTTTTGAGGTCTATTTACCTCAGATCTTCATAGGATTCAAGGGTTGGAATCAGTTTCATTTTTTGCTATATGGATCAAGAAGACTTTGTATTCGAGTTTTGGCCATTAATACAAGAGGAGTTGCAACTATATTTATGGGATACTTGTGGTATTAAATGTCCTTCATTGTTTCCTATTCGGCTACATATGTGTGAATGCATTTCTCATTTCCTTTCCATTTCTATGATATGATATTTTATAAGTGTGATATTCAAAATTCATGCTAGTTATGCTTTGTTTTTGGATAACTAGTCATAATTTGTTTCATGTCTTTTTTCACGAGAGAAATTCATCTTCTATTCTTCCCTAAACCTTCTTACATTTTTCTAAACCATCCCATAACCATTTTGCCTCAAGTGATTGACATTGTACCTACCTTGCCCCATTCATCCCTAAAACCCTCACTCTATAGCCCTCGACCTAGTTTTCCTCGACCTAATTTCATTAAATGTTGATTTACCCAACCAAAACCAAATCAAAACAACCACTTGCACTTATTATCTAGCCTAAAATCCAAATCTTTCCAACCCTCATGGTTGTGACCCTTTTGGAGAGAGCCCTCTCCGGCTTGATAGGAGCTAGATATCAAGTCAAAAGCTTGGTTTGTGCTTACCTCTATTGGGATTCCTTCCTTTAGCCTTGGGAATATGGTAGAGTGATAACATATTGGCATCGTTGTTGGGGAGGTGAAAAGACAAATCATGCACGGGTGTATGACAAAGATCGGATCTGATTGTTGATGGTGAATAATGATCGGGCACAAGAAGGGACGTGCATCATTCACCTAGCAACTCCGGTGTCGAAAAATCCCAAGATTCAGAATTCTCATGCCGACTCCACTCTTCAAGAACCAGTAGCTCTGAAGAACTTATTGGTGACTCATGTTGTCAAAATGGATTTGATTTCTTGAAGGTATTCTCCTATGAATCGAGCTCATATTCCTAGTTTTTCCGAACCGTATTCCTCATATATATTGGCAATTAGGACTGTCAAAGTTTAAGGGTTAGGACGGTGAAGATGCTAGTTTGCATTTGGTCAAATTTCATTTGCATATTCATAAGCTAAAGATTGAGTTTCCTGAAGATTTTTTCGATGAAGATTTTTATGGATACCTTGGAGGAAAAAGCAAGATCATGGTATGAGAGTCTACCATCGGCTAGTTTATATTCTCTAAAGGACTTTCATTTATTTTTCTTTCAAAATTATGAAGCTTTAATTCTTCCATGTCAATGATTGATAGTTTTTGTGATATCTATGATAATTTCATTGAGTTTCTTGAAAATTTGTATGGGAATTAAGAGTGTCTAGATGATGAGCTCATAGAATATCTTAATGATTTTTCCTCCCAACAAGAAATAGACGTTTCCTCCTTGGATGAAGAGATCCTTGAGCATTTGCATGAGAACCCTTTTCATCACAAAAAATAATTAGTAGCTCCCTCCTTAGATGAGACAGACTCGGGACCAAGAAAGAGGAGTGCCAATTTCCTAATCCTAAAAATGAAAATCACCAAATCAATGTAAATTGATTTAAAACTCGATTTTCTCCTTTATCCGAAGATGAGATAGTTAAGCTCCTGAAAAGTCATATTACAACCCAAGAAAATGTATATTTTTAGCTCTTACGGTGTTCACACTGATCGAGAATGTGTGATTGAAGCATCTTCTATTATTGAAAATGAAAGTATGGGTTTGAATGATGATAGTCATGAGACTAATGAAGACATACAAGAAGTTTTTGTGTGTAAACCGATTTATGATGATGATTCTTGGAAGGAGATCAACTAACAATTATTGTTTTCTCTCATGAAGAAGACAGGGTTGTCATGTTTAACAATCTTGAAGAATGTTTTCTATTCAAAGGTGATTTAGAATATGAATTTGAGGAGTATGATCCTAAGAGAGATAGTATGCCGGAGAAATAATCGAGAGTTTCTCATGCTTCAGGGAATTTTCAGCCAACACTTAGATAGTAGAAAGTCATACTTCCCTATGCTCTCCTATGGATCAACAACTAAGTGTTCTTTCGAGATCGGGAATGAAGGGACTACTTGTATTTTTGCTTGCTAAATCTCAAGAGAAGGTAATGCTTCGAGATTTTCAAGATCCCTTCGGTAGTCTTTTGTAATCATTGGAGAAGTTAAATGTTGTTATGTTTGTCAACATAAAGCCTTCATTTTAGTTTTTATTGTGAGTTTCCTACATGTACATCATTATGGCTAGCTTGAGGAAAGTGAGAGCGAGAAATTCGATAAGTAGCGATCTCTAGATTGGTTACAACTGGAAGGATCATTTCACCTAATCAACAATTGTGCAATATATTAGAGTAGGTTGGTCTCATTTCAGTTTGATTTTATTTTACTTTTAGCAAGTGTTGACATAATTCATCAAGGTTTTGAAGCTCGGGGTGAAGGCCCTAAGCCTTTGATGATCTGTTAGTGTGGGTTGAAGTTTGCGGTGTTTTTTTTGTTTCAATTTTAGTTTCGGTTCTACGATTGGACTCCACTTCCCAATTGATAAGGCACGATCTACAAATTTAGAGATCTATGGTTCTTGGCACCTCTAAGGAGCTACCATCCCCAGACTAGAGCCAATTTTAGCACTCGGTATTTGCATCCCACCCATCCCACCTTATTTTTAATTTTCTTTCACCTCATCTCTTGTCATTATCATTGACCTCGCTTTGTTTTTTAACCATTTTTTCCCAAGGATGCCCAAGTCATCATTGTTCACAAGAACTAAACCCTAATTTCCTCTCCCACTTAGCTAGGGTTTGTTATGGAAATGAGACATTTGAGTAGAGGAGGCATAAGTTAGGTCATATCATTAAGTATGAGGTCATTTCAGCTCATAAAAATCATGTCTCCATAATTTTTTGAGAATTCAAGTCATTTTCCACTCATAGGGTCGGTTTTTTCTTGAAACTGCGTTTCCGACCAAAAAAAGATGAATTTGACAAAAGTGAGAATTTTTTTTTCCATCATAAATCAAGGAATAAAAACCTCCTTCAGAGTTTACACAGGGTGTCATGGTTTTAGAGAAATGTCAAAAACATAGGTGCCACGGAGAGTTACTACACTTCTAGAGAGACCTTGGTATAATCAAGTTTTATCATAGTTGGAGTGTCAAAATCACTTGTTTGATAATTCCAATAATAACTAGACAAAGAGAGATTTCCAATGACCTATCATGAGCTCAATTTGGAGTTGAGGAAGGCCTCCAAAAAGTTTCCTGCTAACAACACTCTGCATTTCTACACCCTCATTCGGCACTTTTTTGACCAGTTTTAGGGAAAACTAAGTTTTGACAAGGCAAATAAACTCTAATCAGAAAAAAAGGTAGATGTGGAAAGTAGACTTGAAGGGATTTGCAATGAGAAATCCCGGGCCCAATTGGGACACCGGGAAGGCCTCCAAAAGTGGTCTTCAAAAATGTGTTGCTTCGTGTTTTTGAGTATTTTTTGCACATAGAAATTTTCCTAAACGCGTAGCAACCTAGATGCTATGCTCTTTTTTGGGACTTCCAAATGAAAAATTGCCAGTACCAAAAGGTTTGTAGTGATGAGGAAATCAAACCTATAAATTTTCAGAGTTTTTGGAGGAGAATTGGTCCATCAAAAAGCTCAAAAAACCATCAAAATTCCATGTTTCGCCTCTAAATACGCATGGTCGCTACGTGTTTACTAGTCTTGGGAGAAAAAGGTTTTTCGACAAGGAAAATGAGCACCATTTCTGAAACCTAGATTTAGTTTTTGGAAATCAGACTCGGAGGGGTTTCCAATGAGCTATCACGGAGCTGATTTGGGCACCGAGAAGGCATTCAAAATCAGCCTTGAACAGAGGTCAATTTTTCTGCCTGGACGCTGCGCGTTTCACAAGAAAAATGTATTTTACACGATCTTACGAATTTTTTGAAGTTTCACTCGAGTTTGAATTTTACTTTAGGAAATAAGGAATTTACTTATGTAAATGGTCAAGATGAATGTAAATATCATGTTTTTACTTTACCTAGGGTAAATACATTAAGTAAGTCAAACATTTGAGGTGCAATGCATCGAGTTCATTAGAGATAGGAATGAGTCACATTTCTCATCCTACACTCTAGCTACCGGTTAAGCTTTTTATATAATATCTCCCTCATATCATGAATTCAACCCCTATGGATGAGTGGAGGTGGTTTTGAGATATATTTAGCTCGGATATTCATAGGAGTCAAGGGTTGGAATCGGTTTCATTTTTTCTTTGTGGATCAAGAAGACTTTGTATTCATTTTTGGCCATTAATACAAGAGGAATTGCAACTATATTTATGGGATACACGTGGTATTAAATTTCCTTCATTTTTTCCTATTTAGCTACATATTTGTGAATTTATTGTTCATTTCCCTTTTCCATTTCTATGATATTATCTTTTATAAGTGTGAGATTCGGAATTCATGCTAGTCATGCTCTATTTTGGATAATTAGTCATAATTTGTTTCATGTCTTCGTCCGAGAGAAATTCATCTTCTATGATTCCCTCAACCTTCTTACATTTTCTAAACCATCCCCAGAACCATTTGCCTCAAGTGATTGAAATTGTACCTACCTTGCCCCATTCATCCCCACAACCCTCTTTCTATAGCCCCCGAACTAGTTTTCCTTGACCTAATTTCATTATCTGCGATTTACCCAACCAAAACCAAATCAAAACAACCCCTTACACTCATTATCTAGCCTAAAACCCTAATTTCTCCGACCCTCTCTGGATGTGACCCCTTTTTGGAGAGAGCCCTCTATGGCTTCATAGGGCTAGCTATTAAGTCAAAAGCTTGGTTTGTGGTTACCTCTTTTGGGATTCCTTCCTTCGACCTTGGGAATCGGGTAGAGTGATAACATGCTGCGACGTTGTTGGAGAGGTAAAAAGACAAATCTTCCCCTAGGGTGTATGACAAAGATCGGATATGATTGTTGATGGTGAACAATGATTAGGTAGAATAAGGCTGTGCATCATTCACATGGCGACTCTAGTGTCGAAAAAATCCAAAGATTCGAAATTCTCATGGCGAATCCACTCTTCAAGAACCGTGCTCTGAAGAACTTATTGGTGACTCACTTGTTGTCAAAATGGATTAGATTGCTCGAAGGTATGCTCCTATCAATCGAGCTCATATTCTGGTTTTTACGAACCATATTCCTCATATAGATTGGAAATTAGGGAATCGTCAAAGTTTAAGGGTCAGGGACATGTGAAGATGCTAGTTTGCATTTGGTCAAATTTAATTTGCATATTCATAGACTAAAGATTGAGTTTCCTAAAGATTGTCCGATAAAGATGTTTATGGATATTTTGGAGGAAAAAGCAAGATCATGGTATGAGAGTCTACCATCATCACTAGTTTATATTCTCTAAAGGACTTTCATTTAGTTTTCTTTTCAAAATTATCAAAGCTTTAATTCTTCCATGTCAATGATTGAATGTTGTTGTGAGATCTACGATAATTTCATTAAGTTTCTTGAAAATTTTTATGGGAATGAAGAGTGTCTAGATGATGAGCTCATTGAATCCCTTAATGATTTTTCCTGCCAACAAGAAATGACAGTTTCCTCCTTGGATGAAGAGATCTTTAATCCTTTGCATCGAACCATTTTCATCACCAAAAATAATTAGTAGCTCCCTCCTTAGATGAGACAGATGTGGGACTAAGAAAGAGAAATGCCAATTCCCAATCCTAAAAATGAAAATCACCAAATCAATGTAAATTGCTTTAAAAACTCGAGTTTTTCTCCTTTATCCGAAGATGAGATAGCTTAGCTCCCGAACAATCATATTACAACCCAAGCGAATGTATATTTTCAGCTATTTCGGTGTTCACACAGTCAAGAATATGTGATTGAAGCATCTTCATTATTGAGAAAGTACTGGGTTTGAATGATGCTAGTCATGAGACCGAGTGAAGCCATACGGGGAAGTTGTTGTGAGTAAACCAATTTGTGATGATGATTTCCTGCAAGGGAGATCAGCTAACCGATATTGTTTTCTCTCATGAAGAAGATAGGGTTTTCATGTTGAACAATCTAGAAGAAATTTTTTCTATTAAAAGATGATTTAGAATATGGATTTGAGGAGTATGAGCCTAAGAGAGACAATATGCCGGAGAAAGAATCGAGTTGCTCATGCTTCAAAAAATTTGTGGCCAACTCTTAGATAGTAGAAATTCATACTTCCTTATTCTCTCCCATGGATCAACAACCAAGTGTTCTTTCGGATCAGAAGAAGGGAGTACTTGTATTTTTTGTTTCGAATCTCAAGAGAAGGTAATGCTTCGGGATTTTCAAGATCCCTTTAGTAGTCCTTTGCAATCGTTGGAGAAGTTGAAAGTTGTTTTTTCGTTAGCATAAGCCTTGGTTTCGGTTTCTATTGTGAGTTTCCTACATGTACATCATCATGTCTTTCTCGAGGAAAGTGAGAGTAGAACTTCGATGTAGTAGCCATCTCATGGATTGGTTACACTCGGAAGGATCATTTCACCTAATTAGAAATTATGCAGCAGATTAGAGTAGGTTGGCATCATTTCAGTTTGAATTTATTTTATTTTCTAGCAAGTGTTGACAAAATTCATCAAGTTTTGAAGCCCAAGGTGAAGGACCTAAGGCTTTGATGATGCATACTTGTGGGTTGAAGTTTGCGGTGTGTTTTCAATCTCAATTTTGGTTTTCAGTTTTATAGATTAGAATCCATTTACAAATGGATAAGAATTGATCTACAAATTCATAGTTTTTTGGTTCTTGGTACCTCCAAGGAGATACCATCCCAGTACAGAGCCGATGTTAGCATTGGTATTTGTTTGCAATATTCCAAATTTGGAACAACTCGGCAAGCTTCTGGAAATAACGTACTTCTGAGAATATTGTGCATAGAAATGAGTTTTTAGCTCCTGGATCCCTTTAATAAGCTCATCTAAGATCTAAATCCAAAAGAAGAGAAAAAAACAAATCAGACTAGGTGGGTTAAATAGTTCTCCCACAAACTAGTCTAGTCGAAAATCACCCAAAGAGAGGGGTTGTGAGGCTTTGTATGCAAAGGATTTATTCAGAAAGAACGCAGATCCACTGAAGCACAATAGGAGGCTGATATGGAGGTTTCGAAATCAGATATATGACATCAAATAAGAAGTATATTACATATCATACATTTTACGAAGATAATGAGACAATATAGGAGAAATCCTCGAGAAATGAGGTGCTACAACCATGACAAAAGATGCATAGAAAACATGACAGATTATTTTTAGGGCTGAAGCAGCATGTTTATTAATTCTTCAGATATAGATCAGATATGTACATAAAAAATTTAGATCCAATATAGATATGTGTACAAGAAAACTATCTATACATTCCCCTTGGGGTTTTCCCCAAAACATGCAAAAGCACGGAAGGTAGATCTAAGATCTAAGATTGTAGATCTATAGAATGATTCAGAAATTTATGAATAATACAATGGTACAATAGATCAGATCTGAAACATACATGGATTGGATGGCCAATCCATGGATCACCACTGATGAGAGGAAGAATCCCAACACGCTGAGATCTCTCCTCCAAATGTGAGACAAAACACCACAGGCAATTGTAGATATGCAAATAACGTTGTCCGGGGAATGGAAAGCAACGTCGTAGCCTCTAAGAATGGAATGGCCTGATGCCAAGGTGTAGATATTGTTGTCGCTCCTAGAGACGGCCCTAGAGTTGCGATAGACCGGTGCCTCGGACATCTTAGCATAGCAAGGAGCATGTAATATAATATATGAAGTTGTCGACTTCACGCTCACAAGCTATCTCACGTAAAGGGGGGAAATAAAATAGAATGGAACCAAAATCTCGGGAAACTAACACAGAAAAAGAGATCTGCGAGAGGCAAGATGCAGAACTCTAATACAAAAGCAACAGACAATTCGGAGACGGATTCTTGTAAACAGCGAAAGCCGATTCAGAAATACTTCATAGAAATAAATTATCGGAAAGGTGTATATAGTGAAAGAAATATTGAGAAGGTATTAGTTAACATTGAACTAATACCCAACATACTCTGATACCACCATGCATGGGCTTACCAATCTAAGAATCCATACATGATAATAGCATTTTAAAAGCACCCTCCCAAAGCAACTAATATAAGCAGTATGGTTACTTGAATAATGGAACAGAATATAATGCATGAGCCATATTTAAAGCGCTTGATCCAAGCATGGACTTCAACTAGGATGAATCACACCCAAAATTAGTGAGCCACTCGCATTCCAAAAACATGATACAAAGAAAGATGGATGAAATGAAATGTTCGATTAATATAATACAATAAAGAGAGTTGCGGCTAGCAGAAATACCAAAGACCGGAATCCTCTTTGATAGATAGAACTCCTCCTCAACGGGACCCCATGGGCTCGAGCCTTCATACAAGAATTTTACAAAATGTATGCAAAAAAACCTTTCAACGCATAATTTTCGATAAAAAATCTAGAACCCTTACAATGCGTTTCTTCACGGTTTTTATAGATGAAAGAGGAGCAGAGGTGGTAGGTGGAAAACTAAATGCGAAATTAAAACATAAAAGAAAAAGAGGGTTGAAGCCCATTTTGTTTAAACTCGACGCATTTATCTCGGTAGCTCTCTAGAGGAAGAATGGTCTTCATCGAAAGCTTCCATTTACTCCAGGTATGTCTCTCATTTGTGCACATTTCTGAGGCACTACGTAGTACTTTTGGTGAATGAACAAGAAAGTGAAATAATGATACAAAGACATGCGCCATACTTCATAAAAAATTCTCTTGGCGCGACTGTGATCGGGAGGGTGGAACTTTCTTCGAGAACATGATAAAATATGGAAACAATATGGTGCTTTGTCCTTTACTCGCTGATATGGGACCCAGATAGTTTTTTATTTACGTGTACGCCGAGCCTTTCGTGTGTTTCATGATTCCTTTGACCGGTACCACCGCTCTAAATTGCGAGTTAAGGCTCAAAATCTTCTATTATGTGCCACGAATTCTCTCGCCCTCTTGATACTCTTTGCGCTTCCAAGCTTGCCTTTCGCCGAGCTACGAAATCACGAGCTTTTTAATGGCTCTGGGGAAGATTGTATAGAGTTTAAACTATGTTCCTTTGATGAAAGTCCTTTCGGCATACCTTCTTGGACCTTTCTCCATGATTTCACTTATGAGAATGGTCTCTTGATGTGCGCTTTGCTACGCAAACCAAGCGTAAGTTATAACAATTTTCCATCGATAAAACCTGCCAAAATCCACAAACTTATTAGAGAAACCGAGGCATAGGAATGGTGGATGTGCGCGGGGTCAAATGGAAAGATAGTCTTTGAGGTCATATCGAAACGGTGGAATGGTGCAGGTTGGCGGAAAAATTCGGGGGAACAATGGTGGATGGAGTGCCAAAGTTGTTACGCAAAACATTAAAATAGTGTCATATGAATGGAACACATAAGTGGTGAAAGAAAGAAAGTATGATGAACACGTGGGATGGTGACGTGGAGGGACGGAATCAATGGCGGAGTATCACGGGATGATGGACCGTTCGTCCTAGGCGAATCGACGGTTAAAAACACATCGGAGGGCAATGAGATGGTGGGCCGGGGGCATGATGGGCTTGGAATAAATCTCGTGCCGGCTCGAGTGTGATGACCGTTGGATGGATCACCTCTGGATTGAACGGCTGGTCGGCGATATCGCTCGCGTCTTTGTCCGAACAATAACGCGCGATGGAGAGCGGTTTCGGGGCGTACCCTGCGAGAAAGCGTGGCGGGGAATGAGTGGAATCACTTCGTTTTGAATAATACCGCCTGTTGTTGAAAAGCGGTGCGGTATAAACCACGGGGTTTCGAAGGTGTTGTTGGGCGCGGGGTCCACCAAGGCGGATGGGCGACGAACCATTGATCTATGATTTGATCTGGATGGCTTAGAATGCGCCCGATAGCCTTATGCGGTGAACGCCTTTAGGTCTAGCATTTGGTTTGGCTTCCGATCACATGGGAGAGAAGATGGAGAGGGCTTGAACGAAAGGGGCTATGACCTAATATCTTTTCGATTGCGGGTTTTGGCCTTTTAGTGCATTTTGGTTTCAAAGGAGGGGAACAATAGATGGAAAATAGATTTCTTAGAGCAAAACCAAGGGGATTCGCAAGGTTTTAAAGGGGATTTATTGCCAAAAATTAACGAGGGGCTGATATGATCAACGGATATGAAGCACGATCAGAAAATGAACTCTTCCGGGAGGTTAAAAGACACACTCACTGAGAAGAGTCAGTTATTATCATCTAGATCGAGCGGGATCTAGTTCTCCACTAGTTGCGACTTACAAGGAAAGCTCAACCCTCAATAGGAGCAACGATGTAGATGTAAGGTGAAGCTTGGCCCAAGCCTAATAGTGGACAATTTTAGCACAATTCTTCTCCAAGAGATGCTCAAGGAAGGAGGTGGGATTCTTGAATAGGAAATGCCCCACAAGGGATGTCTAAGCGAGAAAATACCTTCAAAAAAATGATATCTTCAACAACCCCTTTCCTTGCTGCCCTCCTCTTCCTTTTATAAGATAGGAGTCTTGCCAAACCCTAAACCACCTTGAATCAGTTAACCCTTTTCACATTAGATCCTCCTTCTAGAATCTGCATTGTCCCTCAAAGAGGTTCAATGCATCGTAGACTGCTTAGTTTGCTTGACTTGGTCAAAGATGGCCCACTCTTGTGATTTAGACCCATTCACACTTGCGGGAGTTTATTTAAATAGCCTGAGATATGTCTCTGTTCACATAGGCATTGATTTATTCTTAGTTTTCGTGGAGTTTTACATGTCCTCCTTCACAATTTATTCATCATTCATGAAATGTAAAATAAACAAGGAAAAAAATCAATATTCCTATTAGCTTAAGCTAATTTAGGAATATTGTAGTCTCCCCAAATTTTTTCTTGTCCTCAAGCAGCGCAAGAGGTGCTACAAAAATCTCCCCTTCTTCTCTTGTGGCCTCCTCATCCAATAGTCTCCACCATTTGCTCTGAATTTTCTGCAATAGTTCGGCCTCCCAATGGTCCCTCCTCATTGTGAAAGTTGGCCTTTGGTGAATAAAACCCAAGGGCTCTCATCATGAAGAAATGGAAGGGCTATGTGGAAACCCTCTTGCTGATCCATGGCCACCTCAAAGATAGAAGTGATGATAAATCATGGGGATTTTCATGATTCATGAGAGACCCCCATCTCCATGCTATCGGCCAAATGAAGTGGACCACCTCCCGAGCTTTGGCAAATCCATAGAAAAAATCCTCCCCAATACATAGGAAAGGGATGTTCCCCAACAAACATATGGCTCACTCTACAAAGAGACAAGTGATTTATCATAGTGGCCACATGGAATCTCATGCTCCCCATGGAAGCATGCAATGCAAAAAAGAATGGAGGACTCCTTCCCCCAAGGGCACATCCACCAAAGTACTCTCCTTTCCAACCATGTTCCCAAGAGTAAGAACATTTTCAAACATAAGGAATCATGATTAGAATCATGCTAGCTGCCATGTATGATAAATGAGAAGGAAGATGTTCCCCCATGTGCAAACTAGTAGAGTTTTATCCTTAACTTGCCATATAATGGGATATTACAAGTGTCTCCCCCAACACTTATTTTGCTGCCCCATTCCTTTGGAGTGCTTGGAGAATATGCATCATAGTTGGTGTAAAAGAATCACACCATGAAGGGAAAAAATAACTTTCCAAGATGCTCCAAAGAATGACTTGCATCAACATAGTTCATGGCCTTGAGTGGCCCATGAAACCCCTCATAAATAGTGCCCCCTTTTGGATCAATGTCCTACAAATGAGATGTTAGAAAAAATATAAGCATATGGGAGATACATGATAATATTTCAGAAAGACAATATTCTCTATACACTTGTTTTACATCGGTGGGGTAACTCATGGATGAGTTCCCTCTCACACTCAATGAGCAAGGAGATGTGAATGATGGCTCTTCCCAAGAGCTATGTTTCTCCTCCTCTACCAAGTAGTCCATGCACATATTCATATGAGAGTGCAGCTCTTCTTTGAAACCTTCCCATATGAAACCACCCAAGAGTGTATGATATGCTTTAATGAAACAAGTGCGTTTGGAAATCGAGGATCTCATAGGTGGCATCTAGTAGTTTCTCCTTGAGTTTGGAGTCACTAACCAAAAGAATAAGGTTATAGAAATAGATAACTCCATCAAACCACCTTGAACGTTTCATCCACTACTTCCCCATCAAAGAACCCCACATGTGAAAAGGTCCTTGGAGTATTCCATCTTGAGTTGGGAATCCCAATAGGGATCCAAGCTCTCCAAGAATGACAATCGTTGTAGAGGTTTGAAATGTTTGCCCTCTGTCATATCATGGCTCCCTCCCTTGACATCCTTGACATCAAAAATCACATGTTGGAGCATCATCATCCTCTCTTTGCTGCCCCATTTGCAGCTGATCTTGCACAAGACGAGATTGGAGCACATGAGAAATCAACTTTCCCCTCGGAAATGTCCTTGTTTTCCAAAACCTCCTCCTTTTTGGCCCAGGTATACAAGAGGGTTAAGATCCCCTTTGCCATCTTCAGAAATCTCCTTTTGTGAATGAAGAAATCATGGGCTGCCCCAAAGATATGGAGTTTCCATGTGTCCTCATGCTCATGCCATCATAGATCTCTGATTTCTCCTCTCTCGACATGCGAGATATTTGAGTGGGGAGTTAGCAAATGCCCTCTTTCGAGAAACTGCTCATCTCTCTCACGAATTCATGAGAGATCCTCTGCGTTGTGCTAGGTTCTCCCAAGGCTCCCTCCTTAGCCAAGTATGCATATGCTGCCCATAGTTGAGAGAAACACTTTATATTTCCTCCCATCGAGAGGTGCTCCTGGTAGAATACCTTCTTGCAAAGAGGTGTCAAGGCATAGAGTAGAATGAGGATGTAGGTAGACAGATTTTCCCCTACCTTTATTGCATATGTCATCTTGCCTTCTTTGTGCCTCCAAGCTTTGGAATGGAGAAGGTTCTATGCTCTTCATCTCATGATGCCCTTCCTCCTCCTTTCCTCCTTCTATCTTCAAGATCTCATCTCTTGACAATGATGGTACGAAGCTGCTCATGTATTATGCCAAGATTTCTATGTGTGAGACCTTGTGAAACTCCTTGCAAGAGTGAAAGAGTTTCCTTTCTTGGAGCAAGTTCTCCATCCTTCTCCTCATGAGGTGCTTGAGGTGCCATTTGTTTATGACTGCGTTATCTCCTTCCTTCCCTTCCTCCTCTCCAATAACTGAAAATTTCCTCATCATCAACAAGAGACCTTAGATCTTGGTCATCTAGTGAAGGAGGAATCTTCATGCTTCCTTTCTTGAGAAGAGGTCCCTTCATTCAAAGGAGATATTTGCCCTTGGCAAAGGCATCAAACATACTCACGCCTTCTTCCATGGTCTTCAGAAATGGAGTTGGATTTATAGCCCCTTCCAACTCATGCAAAATATTTGACTGATATGGTTTGATAGTGTCAATAGAAGATGTTACGCATGGGGCTTCATCAAAAATTCTCTATCAATATTTCAATAAACCTTGAATAAGTAGGTGTGTTTTGCATTCTTCAAGGAAAAATGACTCAAACAACCACCAAGCATATGATTTACCTTCAAAGTGCAGTACTTTGCTACTTCTGATGGCTTCAATTTTCTAAGACTTGATGTTGTTGTACAAAGTTGCCTAGCTCCTCCACTCAAACCCTAATTGGAAATCTATGTGATCTATCAAAGATAGATAGATAGAATCTACCCATGCCATGCTGCTCCTCCTTTTTTCCTTTGCTCTCCTTGATCTTGCAGAACCCTTGGAAGTTCAAGTTATCTTTGAACTCCTTGGATTGAGATTCATACTCCTCCATGTACTCTCTAAGAGTCTCCTTCTTAGGTACACCTCCTTTCCTCCTCTTCATGAAGAAATTAATGACAGAAATTTGAAGCTTAGGTGATATGGATGAGTGCACATATCCATTATATGAGGATCCATAATTTTCCTCATCTATATATCCCTGTAGATTTGATCGGAAGACCTTCTCGCTCTTGAAACTTTCTAGGGATTTCATTGCTCTTTCTCTCTTATTCTGCTTTGCTTTCTTCTTAGATATGAAAAATGATGAGAGAAATATCATCCTCTCCATCATTTTTAATCTTGATTCTTTCTATACAGTACTTTTGTCTTGAAGTCCAAAGAGCTGAGCCAAAAGATCTTGCTGCGATACCATCGTAAATATTCCAAATTTGGAATAGACTCGTGCAAGCTTTCTGAAATAACGCACTTCGAGAATACTGTGCATAGTAATGAGTTTGAAGCTTCTTGATCCCTTAGCTAAGATCATCTAATATCTAAATCCAAAGGAGAGCAAAAAACAAATCAGACTAGGTGGGTTAAACAGTATCTCCCACAAACTAGTCTAGCTGAAAATCACCCAAAGAGAGGGGTTGCGGTATCGTATGCAAAGGATTGCTTCGGAAATAACGTAGATCCACTGAACCACAATAGGAGGCTGATATTGAGGTTCAGAAATCAGATATATGACAGAAAATTAGAAGTATATTACAGATCATACATTGTACGAGAAGAAAGAATGAGACAATACATGAGAAATCCTCGAAATGAGGTGCTACAACCATGACAAAAGACCGCATAACCATGACGATGATATTTTTATGGCTGAAGAAGTAGTTTATTAATTATTCATATCTAGATCAGATCTGTACATAAAAATTTCGATCCAATACGATACTATGTACAAGAAAAGATGATCTATACATTCCCCTTGGGGTTTTGCCCAAAATATGAAGCACGGAGAGTAGATGCGAGATATAAGATTGCAGATACTGGGAGAATGAGTCAGAAATTTATGAATAATAAAATGGTACAGCAGATCAGATCTGAAACATACATGGATTGGATGGCCAATCCATGGATCACCACGGTGAGAGGAATAATCCAGACCCCTGGAGATCTCTCATCCAAATGTAGAAAAAACACTATGCCGCATATAGATATTCAAGAAAATTGTATAGGGAAGGAAAAAAATGTTGTAGCCTGCTGATAATGTAATGTTCTAATTCCAAGGTGTATATATAAAGCACAATCAGCAAATGAACTCTTCCAGGAGGTTAAAATACACACTCAACGAGAAGAGCCACCTGCTATCATCTAGATCGAGCGGATCTAGTTCTCCACTTGCTGCAGCTCACAAGGAAAAATCAACCCTCAACGGGGAGTAGTCTTGTAGATGTAAGGTGAAGCCTGGCCCAAGCACGATAGTGGACAAGTTTAGCACAATTCTCCTCCAAGAGTTGCTCAAGGAAGGAGGTGGGATTCACGAACGGGAATGCCCCACAAGGATGTCTCTAGCGGAGACAATACCTTCGAGAAAATGATATCTTCAACAACCCTTTCCCTTGTTTTCATCCTCTTCCTTTTATAATATAGGAGTCTTTCCAAACCCTAAACCACATTGAATCACTTAACCCTTTTTCACATTAGATCCTCCTTCTAGAGCTGGGCTGCTGTCCCTCAAAGAGGTTCAATGCATCTAGACTAGCGTTGTAAGACTTGGTCAAAGATGGCCCAATCTTGTGATTTAGACCCATTCACACTTGTAGGAGTTTATTTAAATAACCCAAATATGTCTCTCGTTCACATAGGCATTGATTTATTCTTAATTTTCGGGATTTTTACATGTCCTCCTTCACAATTTATTCATCATTCATGAAATGTAAAATAAACAAGGCAAAAATTAATATTCCTATTAGGCTGAAGCTAATTTAGGAATATTAAATTTTCATCCCACCCATCCCACCCATCCCACCTTATTTTACTTTTCTTTCACCTCATACGCATCATTTTCATTGACCTCACTTTGTTTTTGAGCCATTTTTTCCCAAGGGTGCCCAAGTCATCATTGTTCAAAAAGCACTAAACCCTAATTTCCTCTCCCACTGAGCTAGGGTTTTCTATGGAAACGAGACATTTGAGCAAAAGGAGGCATTACATTAGGTCATATCATTAGTGTATGTTAAACACACATGAAAGATAAGCATGAGATACTCATATTATTCACCATAGATGTACATTTGTAATACAATGGTGTGACTCTTGGATTCATCATTCGGGTCACTTGGACTCCCCCTATTGACTCTTCGCCTTCCACACCTACCCATAGAGGATTAGGTGCTCAACATTCCTCCCCTTAGTCCAGAAAGATGTGTGTGAGTCCAATGACCAAGAAGAGAGTTGTCCTAGTAGTTTCTCCTTTAGCTTGGAGTCACTAACCAAAAGAATAAGATTATAGAAATATATAACTCCATCAACAACCTTGAACCTTTCATCCACTACTTCCCCATCAAGAACCCCACATTTGAAAAGGTCCTTGGAGTATTCCATCTTGAGTTGGGAACTCCAATAAGGATCCAAGCTCTCCAAGAATGACAACACTGTAGAGGTCTGAAATGCTGCCTTTGTCATATCTTGGCTCCCTCCTTTGACATCCTTGAAATCAAAATAACATGTTGGAGCATCATCATATTCATTTTTCTACCCCATTTGCAGCTGATCTTTCCCAAGACAAGATTGAAGCACATGGAAATCAACTTCCCCTCGGAAAGTCCTTGTTTTCCAAAACCTCCTCCTTTTGGCCCATGTATACAAGAGGGTTAGGATCCCCTTGCTATCTTCAGAAATCTTCTTTTTGAATGAAGAGATCATAGGCTGGCCCAAAGATATGGATTTTCCATGTATCCTCATGCTCATGCCATCATAGATCTCTGATTTCTCCTCTCTCAGCGCAGATATCTAAGTGGGAGTTAGCAATGCCCCTTTTAGGAAATTGCGCACCTCTCTTTTGAACTCATGAGAGATTATCTGTGCTATGCTAGCTCCTCTAAAGGCTTCCTCCTTAGCCAAGTATGCATAAGCTTCCCATAGTTAAGAGAACACTTTATATTTCCTCCCGTCAAGAGGTGCTCCTGGTAGAATACCTTCGTGCAAAGAGGTGTCAAGGCATAGAGTAGAATGAGGATGTAGGTAGAAAGATTTGCCCCTACCTTTAATACATAAGTCCTCTTGCCTTCTTTGTGCTCCCAAGTTTTGAAATGGAGAAGGATCCATGCTCTTCATCTCATGATGCCCTTCCTCCTCCTTTCCTCCTTCTATCTTCAAGATCTCATTATTTGGCATTGATGGTACATGTTGTTCATGTACTATGCCAAAAGCCCTATGTGTGAGATCTTTTGGAACTCCTTGCAAGAGTGAAAGAGTTTATTTCCTTGGAGAAAGTGCTCCATCCTTCTCTTCATGAGGTGCTTGAGGTGCCATTGTCATGACTGCATTATCCCCTACCTTCCCTTTCTCCTCTCCAATAACTGAAATTGCCTCATCATCAACAAGAGACCTTAGATCTTGCTCATATAGTGAAGGAGTAATCTTCATGCTTCCTTCTTGAGAAGGGTCATACATTTAAAAGAAAATTATATTATAGAACAGCTACAACACATAAAATATGAGGAAAATACAAGCACACAAAAACACATAAAACTAGAGAGACACAGATATACGCGGTTCACCCAGTTTGGGCTATGTCCACCCCGAACAGCTAGTCCTTCCTTTCTATTATCTAGCAAAATGAAAAGACAAAACCTACAGCATATCCGCTGTAATATCCTATGTTCTTTCTCACAGTATCCCTCTCTATTTCTCGCTCCGATAATACACATACATTACACATCCACAATACAATACCCTCATAAAAGAGAGGGGTTGCCTTCCAGGGAAAAAAACCTAATCTAAACATAACTTCTACCGTCAGATCATTTGCCTAATGAATGGCCCAGATTGACTAGAAATTACTATACTTTCACGAAAATTTTACATCTGTTTTTTTTTAGCTTCGAGGCGTTGCCCCAACCCCGCGGGGGCTCCATGTTGTCGCCATACAGACCCCCCACGACAATGATTAATTACGGGCGGCATTGCCGCCCCTTTTAAGGTACAGGGGTCCAATGTTGTGATACAAAGTAAACAAGATAATCAGGCTCCACACCCAACAATATCCCACTTGGAGACTGATTGTAGCAACTCCATCGCTGCTTCATTTGCTGGACAATGACTCCTCTTTGGACATGGCTGTTCATCATCTTCATCGTCATCCTTGAAGACCAATTGAAACTGAGCATGTTCTCAGTTTCTCCCTGGTTACAACTTTTGTTAGCATATCTGCAGGATTCTGGCTACTGTGTATCTTTTCCAGCTTCAACTCTCCATCTTCCAATATTGACCGTATGAAATGGTACTTGAGATGTATGTGTTTAGTCCTGGAATGAAATGCTGAGTTCTTTGCAAGATGAATAACACTTTGGCTATCACTGTATAGTGTGCCCATATCATGCTTCTTACCCAATTCATCCATAAGCCTTTGTAACCAAATCATTTCTTTACTAGCCTCTGTAGCAGCAACATACTCGACTTCTGTTGTTGAAAGTGCAACAACACTTTGGATTTTTGAAACCCAACTGACAGCTGTTCCACCTACAGTAAATACATATCCTATAGTGCTCCTCCTTTTATCTCTGTCACCTGCCATATCTGCATCAACATATCCCTGTAGAGCAATGTTTGAACCACCAAAGCATAATGCTTGATTTGTGGTACCTCTCAAATATCTGAGAATCCATTTTACTGCCATCCGATGTTCTTTTCCTGGATTATTCATGTACCTTCTTACAACTCCCACTGCATGTGCAATATTAGGCCTCGTGCAGACCATTGCATACATTAAGCTTCCAACTGCTGATGCATATGGAACTTTAGACATATATTCAATTTCTTCTTGGGTATTGGGGCACATCTCCTTACTAAGTTTGAAATGGCTAGCAAAAGGTGTACTAACTGGTTTTGCATTCTGCATATTAAATCTTTTCAACACCTTTTCTATGTACTCATTTTGAGACAGTGTTAATTTGCGATTTTTCTTGTCTCTAGTTATCCTCATACCAAGGATTTGTTTTGCAGCTCCCAAATCCTTCATTGCAAATGAATTTGCCAATTTTATTTTGAGCACATTTATTTCATGCATATTAGACCCTGCAACAAGCATGTCATCTACATACAATAACAGTATAATATAGCTGCCATCATTTTTCCTTTTCAGATAAACACAATGATCAGAGTGACATCTAGTATAACCTTGTTCGGACATAAACTTGTCAAATTTTAGATACCACTGCCTTGGAGCCTGTTTTAAGCCATACAAGCTCTTCTTTAACCTGCACACCAATTTTTCTTTCCCTTTTACCTCATATCCTTCTGGTTGCTGCATATATATCTCTTCCTCCAAATCTCCATGGAGAAATGTTGTCTTTACATCTAACTGTTTAAGATGTAAATCTTCCGCTGTTACAAGACTTAAAATAGTTCTGATTGAAGTCATTTTAACAACAGGAGAAAATATTTCATCAAAATCAATACCTTTCTTTTGTGCAAAACCCTTCACCACAAGTCTAGCTTTGTACCTTTGTTTTCCTCCATCTTCTTCCTTCAACCTGTAAACCCATTTATTCTACAATGTAGTTTTACCTGCAGGAAACCTGACTAAGTCCCAAGTCTGGTTATGAATTAAGGAGTCCATCTCTTCTTCCATGGCTAGCTCCCACTTCTTCCTGCTTTCAACCTGCATTGCTTCTTCATAACATTCAGGTTCACTAGAATCAGTCAGCAATAAATAATATAATGAAGGAGAGTATCGTTCAGGGGGTCTACTTATCTTGGTAGATCTTCTAACACCACTTTCAGGTGTTTGAGGTGCCTGTTGCTGTTGTGGTGGTTGCTGCTGCTGTGGTTGTTGATTATTATTATTTTCAGGCACCTTTACTTTTTCAGATATCTCATCAAGAACTACGTATTCCTTGCTTTCTTTTTCCTGTTTCTTTTCCTGCAACTGATTCTTATACAAGACCTTTTCATTGAATATTACATCTCTGCTCCTAATGATTTTGTGATTTTCATAATCATATAAGCGATAACCAAAATCATTAGCACCTTATCCAATAAAGGTACATTTCTTTGATTTTGCCTCAAGCTTTGTTCTGTTTTCTTTATTAATATGGACAAAGGCCTCACAACCAAAAGGCTTTAAAAAAGATTAGTTTACCTTTTTACCTGTCCATGCTTCCTCTGGAATACCACCATCCAAGGAACTTGAAGGCCCTCTGTTTATTAGATAAACAGCAGTATCTACAGCATCTGCCCAAAATTTTAAAGGCAATCCTGCATGCAATCTCATGCACCTTGCATGCTCCATGATTGTTCTGTTCATCCTTTCTGACACACCATTTTCTTGTGGTGTTCTTGGAATTGTCTTCTCTCTGCGAATTCCATGCTCTGAACAGTACCTATCAAACTCTTTGCTACAATATTCACCTCCATTGTCTGATCTGAGACGCTTCAACTTCTTTCTTGTCTCAATCTCAACAAAGCTTTCCATTTCTTGAAAGTATCAAATACATCAGATTTATTCTGAATACAATAAATCCATGTTTTTCTAGTTGCATCATCAATAAAAGTAACATAATAACGAGAGCCACCGAGAGATGATACCTGAGCAGGTCCCCATACATCTGTATGCACAAGCTCCAATTTTTCGTTCTTCTTTTCTTTCCCAACTCTGAGAAATCTGACTCTCTTCTGTTTTCCATAAATGCAATTCTCACAAAAATCCAAATCAACATTCTTCAAACCTGGCAGCAAATTTCTTGAGTGAAGAATTTTCATCCCCTTCTCACTCATGTGTCCGAGCCTATGATGCCATAATGCTGCATCTGCTCCTTTGGAATTTAAAGCATTAACAGAGTTAGAAATACCATTGCATAAATACAATGTACCAACCTTTTCGCCTTTTGCTATTACCAGGGCTCCTTTGGTGACCTTCCAAGTTTTATTCGTGAAAGTTGTCACACAACCTTCACCGCCTAACTGCCCTGTTGAAATCAGATTTTTCTTCAGACCTGGAACATGCCTTACCTCCTTTAGTAGCCATTGGTTTCCATTCTGTTGTTTTACAAGAACTTTACCCATTCCAACAATTTTACAGGGTTTATCATCGCCCAAACGAACTTGTCCAAAATCTCCTTGAACATAGTCATGAAAATATTTCTTATCAAGTGTGGCATGGAATGAAGCCCCTGAATCTACAACCCAAGAATCAGTAACATTTTCTAAAGAAAGAATCAAAGCATATTGTAACACATCACCTGTCACATTTGCTTCATGATTGTTTTCTTGTTGTGTGTCTCCTTCTTTTCCCTTCCGAGATCTACAGTCTTTCTTTAGGTGTCCTTTCTTTCCGCAATTCCAGCACACTATCCCCGATCTGGACTTGGATCTGCCTTTCCTTGATTTACTGTGATATCTCGAGCTCTTTCCTCTTTCCATTCTTCTTCCCCTAGACTCTGCACTCAAAGCATTACCTGATGTCTCACCAGAGCTTTTCCGTCGCATTTCCTCGCTAAGGATAGCACCAAAAACATCATCAAACTTTAAAGTACTAGATCCAGAGACAGAGTTACTAATGGCCATTACTAAACCATTCCAACTCTCTGGCAATGAGCACAAGAATAACAGAGCTCTAACTTCATCATCAAAGTTTACCCCTACAGAACTTAACTGACTGGTAACTGTATTAAAATCATTTAAATGGTCTGCAACAGATCCACCTTTCGACATCTTCATATTAAATAGTCGTTTCATAAGAAATACCTTGTTTGAGGCCAAGGGTTTTTCATATAGTTTTGCCAACGTCTGCATCAAACCCTCTGTTGTTGTTTCCTTCGAAATATTGAAGGCGACGGACGCCGCAAGGCACAACCGTACTGTTCCGAGTGCCTTTCTATTGAGAATGTTCCATTCCGTGTCTGTCATGGCCGCCAACTTCTTTGTTTTTCCGCTCAATGGTAGGTACAGATCTTTCTGATACAAATAATCTTCCATCTGCATCTTCCACAACGGGAAGTTTTGGCCGTTAAATTTCTCGACCCTAAACTTACCATCATCCGCCATTGCTCCCACTCAAACCAGGAACCCTTCTTTCCTGCGAGTTTATCAGCCAAATATACCTTCGGCTCTGATACCAGTTGTTAGAAAATTATATATTATGGAGTAATGCAACACATAAAATATGCGGAAAATACAAGCACACAAAACACATAAAACCAGAGAGACACAGATATACGTGGTTCACCCAGTTTGGGCTACGTCCACCCCGAACAGCCAGTCCTTCCTTTCTATTATCCAGCAAAATGAAGAGACAAAACCTACAGTAGATCCGTTGTAATATCCTATGTTCTCTCTCACAGTCTCCCTATCTATTTCCCGCTCAGAGAATACACATGTAATACACATCCGCAATACAATACCCTCATAAAAGCGAGGGGTTTCCTTCTAGGGAAAAAAACCCTAAACTAAACATAACTTCTACCGTCAGATCATCCGCCTAATGAACGGCCCAGATTGACTAGAAATTACTATACTTTTACAAGGCAATTTTAAGACCGCTTTCCGTCGGCGCTCGCCCCCCAAATCCCCGCTGTGGGCGAGCTCCAAAAGCAATGCCACCCCCCATGATAGCGATTAATTACGGCGGCGTTGTCGCTTCCCTTTTCATGTACAGTGGGTCCAATGCTATGATACAAAGTAAACAAGATAACTGTGCTCCACACCCAACACTGCTCCACACCCAACACCTTCATTCAAAGGGATCTGCCTTTACGCAGATAAACATACCACCTTCTTTCCTATGCAGTTCTCTAAAATGATACTTCCTTCCTAAATCAAAAGATTTGACTGATATGGTTTGATAGTGTCAACAGAAGATGTTACGCATGGGGCTTCATAAAAATTCTCTATCAATCTTGCAATAAACCTTGCATAAGTAAGTGTGTTTGCATTCTTCAAGGAAAATGACTCAAAAAACCACCAAACATATGATTTACCTTCAAAGTGCAGCGCTGCTACTTTGATGGCTTCAATTTTTGAGACTTGATGTTGTTGTACAAAGTTGCCTAGCTCCTCCACCCAAACCCTGACTGGACATCTAGGTGATCCATAAAAGATAGATAGATATAATCTACCCATGCCATGCTACTCCTCCTTTGTTCCTTTGCTCTCCTTGATCTTGCAAAACCCTTGGAAGTTCAAGTTATCTTTGAACTCCTTGGATTGAGCTTCATACTCCTCCAAGTACTCTCTAAGAGTCTCCTTCTTAGGTACACCTCCTTTATTCCTCTTCATGAAGAAATTACTGACAAAAAATTGAAGATTAGGTGATATGGTTGAGTGCACATATCCATTAGATGAGGATTCAGAATGTTCCTCATGTATAGATCCTGTAGATCTAATCAGAAGACCTTTCTGCTCTTGAAAATTTCTAGGGATTTCACTGCTCTTTCTCTCTTCTTCTGCTGCTTTATTCTTAGATATGAAAACTGATGAGAGAAATATCATCCTCTCCATAATTTTAACCTTGCTTCTTGCTGTATAGTACTTTTTCTTGAAGCCCATAGGCTGAGCCAAAGATCTTGCTCTGATACCATTGAAATATTCCAAATTTGGAACAGCTCAGCAAGCCTGTTGAAATAACGCACTTCTGAGAATACTATGCATAGAAATGAGTTTGTAGCTCCTAGATCACTTATATCAGCTCATCTAAGATCTAAATCCGAAAAGAGAGAAAAACAAATCAGATTAGGTGGGTTAAAAATATCTCCCACAAAATAGTCTAGCTGAAAATCACCCAAAGAGAGGGGTTGCAGCTGTATGCAAAGGATTGCTTCAGAAATAACACAGATCCACTAAAGCACAATCGGAGGCTTATATGGAGGTTCAGAAATCAGATATATGACAGAAAATCAGAATTATATTACAGATCATACATTGTACAGAAGAAAGAATGAGACAATATAGGAGAAATCCTCAGAAATGGGGTTGTACAACCATGACAAAAGACTGCATAACCATGACAGCATTATTTATGGAGCTGAAGCAGCATTTTATTAATTCTTCAAATATATATCAAATATATAGATAAAAATTTAGATCCAATACATATATGTGTACAAGAAAAGCTGATCTATACATTCCCCTTGGGGTTTTGCCCAAAACATGAAGCATGAGAGATCTCGGGAGATTCAAGACGGTATCCTGGTAATGATTCAAATTTATGAATTATACAATGGTATAGATAATATCTGGTATCTGAAACATACACAGGATTGATGGCTAATCCATGGATCACCAAGTGAGAGGAATAATCCCGACACCGAGATCTCTCATCCAAATGTAGAAACACCTACAATTTATAGATATTCAAAGAACATTGTCTAGGGAAGGAAACAATGTTGTAGCCTCTACTAATGTAATGGTTAATAATTCCAAGGTGTATATATAAAGTACTAACTACATCAAATTAACTTTTCGTGGAGGTTAAAATACACACTCACCGAGAAGAGCTGACACTGCTTATCATCTGTGATTCGAGCAGCATCTAGTTCTCCACTACGGCTACATCTCATAAGAACAACTCAACCCAAAATAGGAGTAGTGTTGTAGATGTAAGGTGAAGCTGGGCTGCTTCTAATAGTATACTTATAACAATTATCCTCCCTAAGATTTGCTCAAGGAAGGAGGTGGGATTCCCGAACAGAATGCCCCACAAGGGATGGCCCATGTACAATACCTTCGTAAAATGATATCTTCAACAACCCTCCTTTTCTTGTTTCCATCCTCTTCCTTTATAATATAGAGTCTTTCCAAACCCCAAACCACATTGAATCACTTAACCCTTTTCACATTAGATCCTCCTTCTAGAACTCCACATATCCTCAAAGAGGTTTAGCGTGATCATAGACCGTAAGTTGTTTGACTGGTCAAGATACACCTATGATTTAGACCCATTCACACTTGCAGGAGTTTATTTAAATAGCCCAGATATGTCTCTGTTCATATAGGCATTGATTTATTCTTAGTTTTCAGGAGTTTTACATGTCCTCCTTCACAATTTATTCATCATTCATGAAATGTAAAATAAACAAGGAAAAAATAATATTCCTATTAGCTGAAGCTAATTTAGGAATATTACATTTGCATCCCACCCATCCTGCCTTATTTTACTTTTCTTTCACCTCATATCCATCATTATCATTGATCTCGCTTTGTTTTTGAGCCATTTTTCCCAAGGGTGCCCAAGTCATCATTGTTCAAAAGCAATAAACCCTAATTTCCTCTCCCACTAAGCTAGGGTTTGATATGGAAACGAGACATTTGAGCAAAGGAGGCATACGTTAGGTCATATCATTAAGTATGTGTTAAACAGACACATGGTGTATGAAGAAACTAAACACACACATAGAAAGATAAGAATGAGATACTCATATTATTCACCATAGAAGTACATTTATAATGCAATGGTGTGACTCTTGGATTCATCTTCCAAGGTCACTTGGAGTCCTTTGTGACTCTTCGCCTTCCACACCTACCCATAGAGGATTAGGTGTTCAAATTTCCTCCCCTTAATCCGAAGGGGTATATGTGAGTCCAAGAAGAGAGTTGTAATACAAATCTGCAACGTATGCATGGTAGCACTTAGGCTGAATCAGCTCTTTGAAATGTTGGCATAAAGAGGTGGTTTAAGGATGACCACTAACAGTGGAACGCAACGCTTATTGTAGTTCCCGGAACTCTTCCAAAACTGGCAAGAAGTTAAGGGCTTCTGCTAGAGGAAGTGTCCCTCATATTTGAAAAGGGAGACCTTCAACCTAAAAGAAGGGAATTATACAACCTGTGATGGTTGAAGGATGACTACCAACACTGGAATGCTTGATGCATTTCCTGGAACTCAACCAAAACTATCAAGAAGCTGAAGTCTTCTGCTAGAGGAAGTGTTTTGAAAGAGGAATAATATCAACCTCACATAGATGGTTTAAGGTTGTCCATCAACCAAAGGCATGCTCATGAGCATCCGTGTCTCTGGCTACAACTCTGAATCTGGAATGACGAATTGTGGCTTAGGCTCACTTGAACTGCTATGTCTCTGGCTACAACTTTGAATCTAGAATGAAGAATTGTGGCTCAGGCTCGCTTGAATTGCTGTGTCTCTAGCTACAACTCTGAATATGGAATGAGAGATTGTGGCTCAAGATCGCTTGATGTGGCGTCGAAGCTTGTAGGACCACCCGTATGTGAGGAAATCCCTTGGGCTCCTAAAACATCTCATCATATTGGGTAACAACCTCAACCAAATCAGATTTCAATCTTGGGTCACAACCTTGAAAATCTTCATTCTCAACATCATTCTTTTGTTTGACCATTACAAGCACAAAATTCTTTTTAGAGTTAATGAGTCCCTTCATTTCTCTGGCATTTACAAGTGAAAGATTAAGTTTATGTCGATGTGCTCTAACAATGTACTCAATACCATTTTTGAACAAGTGATACTTTTTTTCATAATGATGAAAATTAGCATTCTGATCACACAAATATGGGCTTCCCAAAACAATTATAGAAATATCAAGTGGAACTACATCAAGTTCAACTTCATCAAGAAATTTTGTTGTAATTGCAAATCTAAGTATGCATTTCCTCATCACTTGTAAGTTTGCATTCTTGCATATCCAACCCAAGGATAAGTTCTTGGATGAGGAATGGTCTCTAACTTTAATTCTTTGACTAAGTCTTTGGAAATCAAATTTTCTTGTGAACCACTATCAAAGAGTGTATCAATTTTGGTATGCTTTGAAATAACCCGAATATGGAAAAGTTCAATTCTTGTTTTCTCTTCTTTAGTATCATTAGGACAACTTGAAGAGCTAGTGCTTGCTATTTCCTTATCTTTCATTCCCATCGTTGTGATATTTGTTTCATCTCCCAAATCGGAGCCTAAGTCACGTTGTGTATTTGCAATTGTCTTTTGCTTCCCTTTGTTGTCAAACTTCTTTGGTTTCATCTCAGGATGAAGCTTCCAACAATGAGCTTCATCATGACCCTCTTTGGAAAAATGTTTTCATGTTAATTTTTTTCCTTCCTTATTGACGCATGCATTATTCTTTCCTTTCCCTTTGAACTTTCTCTTACCTTTGTCTCCACTTGTGAATGGCTCCTTGCTACCCGTGAAGAAGTGAAGACAAATTCGAAATATTATCATCTTCCTCTTGATCATTTGCAAACTATGTCAAGGCCGTTGAAATTTAGAAATTTTATCGATAGATGCGGCAACAAGTGAAGCATAGTGACCAACTCTCAAGCAGATCGCCCCGCAAAACAATTTGACTCAAATCGTGCCTCTTCCTCGATTAATCGGTCCGCTTCTGAGACTCCGTCTTCTAAACTCTGCCGCTTGTCCTCTATTACAATTGAGATTGTCCTCTCCCTAGATTCTGTCCTGTGCCTTGCTGATATCCTCTATTTTGATTGTTGCCTCTACCTTGAGAATTTTTTCTGGCTGAATTGGAGCCTTTGTTGGAGTCGTTTCCTCTGTGTTGACTGCGACCACGACCTTTTGCTGCTTGATTTTGATTAGAATTACCTTTGCCATTGTTTCTGGAATTATCAGTTGCGGAGTTGCTAGTACTGGCTTCTGTGAGAAAAACATCTTCACCAACTTTCTTTTTCTTCCCAAAATTTTTATCATGTTGAGTCAACATTTCGCAGAGCTCATCAAATTTTAGCTTTTCTAAATTTCTAGTTAGTTGTAGAGTTTCCAAAAAATGTGTAGTGTTGGGTTTCCCATGTTTTGGCCAGATTGGCAAGACCAAAAGATGAGACAACATCAAACCACTTTCAGACCTCAGGATCTAGCCCTCCTGGGTCCAGAGAGGGATCTCTCTATGATTGCTAAAGGTAATGTCTTTGAAGGTCAAAGGTTTAAGATATTAGGCTAGTTATAAGGCTTGGAGTTTGTTTGTTTGATTGTTTGTTTGGTCATGGTTATCGCAGTTAGAAGGGTTCAATGTAAGACAAGGATGAACAAAGAGGGATGAGGCAGAGGTGTGGTATTCCAGGAAGCATTCAAGACCATTGGTCAATGGAGTCCGGAAAGGATTTGCTTGCTAATCAATATGCCAGATTTCAATTGGGATAGTCATCTAAAACGTTGGATCTTAAAATGATTGTGTGATAGGGAATGGTGGAAGGGGAGGAGACAACACAGATTCAGGATACGAAATTAAAGACCAGCTGGTCACACAAGGATCCTAGTGGACAGGGCTAACTCTAATCCATAGTGCTCCCAAATATTCCAACTAAACCCTCAACAAAAAATATCTAAGAACAGATACATTTAATTCATACATCAGAGAGCAGGCAATAACATCCACTACACTGGTTAAATTAACTGAAATCAATTCTTAGATAACACTTTCAGAAGAAAAACATCAATGGCAAGGAGAGCAGAAACATAGGGTACCTAACAAGGGTAAATCCTATGCCAATATTCTGATGCAAGCCAGTAGAAACGAAATGAAATGAATTAAACATAGAGATAGGAAAACATCACCGCTGCTTTAGATCAGGATCCAAAGAAATGTGCTTGTCATATTAAACAACAATACCAGTCGAGTACAACATTGCCAATAGCTGAATACTCAATCTGAAATCATATTCCTCAGCCTATCTTACAACTTTACACAGAGACTGTGTCTCAAAAGAAACTACTTGCACTTCTCTGATAACTGATCAACAACCATTACAATAATTTTCTCGTGAGTTTTATAGCAGAAGATGAGCCGAGGAGGTAGGTAGAAAACTAAATGTAGCATTAACACTCAGAAGAGGAAGAGGGCCAAAGCCCATTATATTTTAAACTCTGAGCATTAATCTCTGGCACTCTTTGGAGGAAAGAATGGTCTTCGTCAGGCTTCATTAACTCCAGGTATGTCTCTGATGCATTCTGGTTTGCTATACTCTGTAGTACCTTTGGTGAATAAAAAAAATGGTAAATAAATAACTGAATGGTCTGCCATACTTGTGCAACAAATGCTCTGGTAGCTTTGGACGGTGGTCAAGGTGGAGATCTTCCCTGGAGCACGACATATAATAAAAATAGTATGGGCAACCTGTCCTTTCTTAGAGGAAAACATTCTGCTGATGTAGAAAAACCTCGCTTTATAATAACTTCGCATATCCGTATCCTCTCGTGGTCTGTGGCTTGACCTTGGTAGCTGTTTGGAACTTGGTTTGAGGCTCCTCATATATCTTCTTTTTCAGAACTCTCTACCACTTCATTTATGCCTTTGTCGCTGAAAACTTGCCGTATCTATATTGTGCAATCATGGCGGCGTTTCCTCAACCGTACGAAACCCGCGGATCGGATCAAGAAAACAATGTAATGGGAAGGTGGATGAAGTGGAGACTCATGGAGATGCGGTGCAGCGGTGGTGGCGGAATGGTGCCTTGGCTAAAACCGTGTGAAATGCATCGAAATGATATAACAAGCTGAGCAAATAGGGTTTCAGTGGTAGAATGCAGTGCAGACCGTTAGATCGTGGTCTGGGGACAAAAATCAATGGCGGAGATCGAGCAGCAGGATGATATATAAAAACGATCGAAATGAATATGAAATGTGAGACCTTAATGCAAACATGGAACTTTGGTTAAAATCGAAAATACAAAGGAAATGGGCGAAAATGTTATGAAATGCATGGAAATGGACGTACAAGGTGGGGCCCGACGGAGGTGGAGAGCGATTCCTTTTCGACCGTTAGATCTTTGATCCAATGGAGGGTCAGGATCAACTCGGAGCATCGCAATCGGAAGGAGCAAGGGGAACACACTTCATAATTTCCGATTGCAATCAAGAAAGGGGAGCGATGACCGTTGGATTTACTCGGGGATCAACGGTGGAGATGCGGATTGGGAGATCGCAATTGGAGGGGGCACAAAGGATGACACAACCAACCTTCCGATTGCGATTGGCGGAGATGAGCGATAGCCGTTGGATCGACACAAAGATCAACGGTGGAAAAATGTTCGGAGGGCAGAAGGGGAAGAGTGACAGGAGCGAAGCGAGATGATCTGGGCCGTTGATTTCAAATATGGATGAACATCTGTGATTGAGTCAGGCGATCGCAATCAGAGGGGGACCAGGGGTGACACATGTTGAAACTTTCGATTATGATTGGGCGGAGGAAGCGATTAGCTCAGGACCGTTCGATCTGGAGGGAAGATCAACGGTGCAGAAGTGGATCGGGGGATCACAATCGGCGGGGATACAAAGGAGCGGCACTAACAAACTTCTGATTGCGATGAGCGGGGACAAGCGATAGCCGTTGGATTAGACCAGGGGATCAACGGCTGGGATGATATCGGGAGACGGCGTGATCGGGGATTGGAAGGGAAAACTTGCGATTGATTAGCGGAAGGAAGCTGCGATCAATTGGGAGGGAGAGTAATTGGAAGGTTAATGCAATCGGAGGATTGGAGGTTGGAGCTGCGATCAATCGCATCGCAAGCATTTGCGATGGACCGATCAAAGGGGAAAACATAAGTGTTGCGATTTGCGAGGATTGCGAGTATTGCACGGCCATCCGATCGCGATGATAGATCAACGGTTGAAAACAAGTCGCGAGGACTTTGTTAATACGACACCGCATCGCAGCTTTTATAATGTTACAAAGGGTTTGAAACAGCTTTCGCTTTGTTTCTCTCGATGTGATTAGCGGTTAAGGCTTAAGCGCTTGGCCTTTGGGTGATGGGCGTATGTGGGGAAGTGGTTAGGGCTGATGGGAAAAAGGGGGCTAAGCCCTATTATAATGTTTTAAAAGTGGGTTTTAGCCCATTTTAATGGAATTTAAGGTTGGGAAGGGTAACGATAGGGAAGAAAATGGGAAATTTAGCCAAACCAAGGGCAAAGTTAGGATTCAAGGGGATTTTGGGGAATTTTAGAGGGTTAGTGGAAAAAGAGAAGGGGGTAGAAGGGGATTTTGAAGAGGGGAAGAAAAGGGGAAAAAAAGGAGAATTCTCGCAAAGGTACAAGGGGACAGGGAAAAGGCCTCGCGGAGCATAATTTTTATCTTTCGAGCAAGGCTCACCGACTTCATAGCAGCGGAGCGAAAATGTCAAAGTCGGGGATTTAAAAAGGCTTCAAGGATGATGTGTTTTCAAGGGAAATGCATTCCTTGAAGGCTCATAAAACAATCTAGCCCCTTGCTCGCTTTTCAAGGAATTCATAAGGGGCTAACAGAGTGGCTCCACATGGGGATGGCTTCTTCTCGAAGGAGTCAAGAATTCAGAAAATGATCTTTGGTGTAGGCCGGATGCCCGCCACTTAAGCCACCTTTCTTCTTTGATTTTCAGCCGCCATAGATATGTTAGATCAACCAAACATCCCGACCATCTACCTACCCATCCTATGGTACTAGAATTTTTTCTTCTAGGGTGCATTTGAACTAGCGGACCCTTTACATTAATTTATTTTTATAACGAAGAAAATAAACCTATTCTAGATCTACCACTTATTGCTCCATGAGACCAGATTAGATTGTTGGTCTCATAAGCTTCTCTACCTAATCTAATATCTCGTCGGGATTAAAGCTGCTCCAAATGCATTTCCTTCTCTACATTCTACAACGAAATTTAGAAACAATCAAACTAGGATTGAACAGGTCTAGTTTGTTGTAGATCCAAGGCATAAAGATAGTTGCACATGAGTGAAATTGCCGAATACCGGAAACAAAATCAAGCGAAGGCTTGAAATCGAAGCTTGGAATATCCTTCTTTTCTATGTGACTCAAGTTTTGAGCTTGTTAGAGTCACTTCTTTTTCATCATTTTGGGCTACTGTTTTTAGGCATGTCGAGCTGATTCTTCTTTCTCCTTTGTCTGGTCCGATATTTTTAGCATGTTAGGACCATTGTCACTTCTTTAGCTCAGAGTTTTGAGCATATTAGAGCCAATATTTTTTCACATCGAGAGGTTCATGTTTTTGAGCATGTCCGAACCTCTCTTTTTTTCTTCTGTTTTTTTGAAACATTTTTCTCTTTTCTCCCGAAAACAAAAAAATGCAATGGTATGTACAATGGAAATGAAAATGGAAATTGTAAATTAGCGAAAGTAGTTTTTTGAGCATCTCTCGGCCATTGACAGGACCCCCAAACGACTACTATACCATCTAATTCCTACGGGGAAAGAAAGCATTTCGACCGACAGAGTGGCACGGATGATGTATGGACCTTGCCAAAAAGCTTGTCAAATTTGTCGTGCTTTCCTTTATCCTCTCTCCTTGAATCCCACTTCGAGAACCTTATCTCCAATTTTTAAATCAACGAGCTTTGGTTCTCTTGTCAAACAACCTCTTTATGCTTTCACGAACTTTGATAGCTGCATTATGGACCTCTTCCCTTGTTTGCTGAAGATGAATTGTTTGGTGTATCCTTCTCACCATATTGTCTTCTTTCGATCGAATCTCTTGGACCGGCTTGATTATCGGTACCCCAAGGTCGGTAGGGAAAAGCGCTTCTACACACGTGAGACGAAAGTTTCGAAAAGGTGACATGCCAATGGATTTCTTTGTTGTAAAGCCTATCAGCCCACAAAGGCATAGCACTAACTTGTTACGCCATGACTTTTTTTCTCTCTAACGAGCGTTTTGATGATGGCCACCAGGCTCTTGTTTGATGATTCGGCCAATCCATTACCTTGAGGGTAATAGGCGCTGAATGACCCGGGTGTTATTTGATACTCGTGACAAAAATCAATCATTTTCTTGGATCCAAAAGCAGACAGCATTATCGGTGATTATTTTTCCTTGGGCAACCAAAGCGAGAGAGGATATGACCTTCCAGAACCTATTGATGATCGAATCCGTGGCATTCCTAGTGGGCATGGCCTCTATCCATTTATTGAAGTAGTCTTTATGGGCATTAAGATCCATTTTTTGTTGTGCGAAGAAGCCAGGGTGGATTTCCCCAATAAAATCTAGGCCCCATTGCATAAAAGGACCTTCAACGAGTGATGGGTTGTAGGGGGTAGGGGAAGGAGTTTCCTTTTTCCTTAAAAAATCTAACATTTGTGGCGGGCGATTACCATCTTATGAATTTCATTGAAGAGTGTGGGCCGATGTAGCTAACCAACCCCGAGTATCGGTAGCCTTCCATCTCGGGTGGCCTCCAGCACTCCCGGCGATGGAACTCTTATTTAATTTTCTCGACTCGACTTCGAGCAAACATTTAAGCAAAAGGCCATTTGGGTTTTTCCAGCATAAGATTTCATTCAAAATGCAACATTTTTACGCTTTTTATTTTTATGAATGCGACCTTGGTCTTTGACAGTCCGGGTGGAGCATCGAGGTTGGTGAGCACAAAAAGGATATCGAGTACCCGAGGAGATTCCCGAAACTTTTTCTTCAACGAGTGGGATCAGAGCATTCCTTCCTTCTCATCTATAGGCATTTACCATGTTAATCTCAAGGGCTTGCGAGATTTTATTCATCCATTAACTTAGCTAAGCCACGACCCTTGATTAGTTTGGTGGGTTTTATCTCAAGGTCGTATTCTAGAATCACAACAATCCATTTTCCCCTCTTCCCATCCGGGTCTTGGGACAGAATATATTTGACTATTATGTTAGGCACATAAGCTATGGTGTGGGAATGTAGTATGTACACCCTAAAGAGTCCTTTAAAGCCTTAACAAGAGCGTAGGCCTCGTTTTTCCATTATGTTGTATTTCAAGGGTGCATCCCTTAGTGCTTTGCTGAAAAAGGCTATTGGCCTGTTCCATACCCTTTGGATTTTTTCTGCGGTAAGAATGCTACCATTGTATGCTTAGAGGCAAATGAAAAGATCGGGGAAATATTTAGAGAAATACTGGCCGATTTGGACGGGAGCTTGGGTGAGTGCAAGTTTTACTAATTCAAAAGATTGTTTAGCTCCAACAAAGTCCACTTAACTCCTTCACCTTTCTTGCACATGTTAGTCATATTCCTAAGGTGTTCGACTAGGTTGGGAATAAACCTCCTAAGGAAGTTAATCTTCCCAATGAAGGACTGTCATTCCTTGATGTTTCTTGGGTGTGTGATACGTAGTATTCCCTCAACTCTTTGTGGGTATATCACGATTCCCTTTTCAAGATATATGTGGCCAAGAAGCTTTCCTTCTTGCAGCCCAAATACGGTCGTTTTTGGATTCAATGATAGACCAAACCTTCTACATTTTTCAAACACTTTCCTCGGATGTTTTAGGTGTTCTTCTTTAGTCTTAGAATAGATAGTTATGTCATCCAAGTAAATCAAAATGAAGTGTCCTATCTCATCTAAAAAAGCTATATCCATTGCTCTTTGGAAGGTTGCCCCGACCGTTCATCATTCCAAAGGGAATTTTTACATACATAAAGGTGCCCCTGTGGAGTGGTAAAGGCTTTGTCTTGAGTTTGTTTTACGGGATTACTAAGACTTGGTTGTAACACGAAAACCCATCTAGCTGAGGAGATTCTCTTGGAGCCTACTACTTTCTAAAGGATGTGCTCCATTTTTTGGCAAAGGGTAGTTGTCTTTGAGTGAGGCTCTATTAAGGTTTCCCCGAAGTCAATGCATAATCTAATCTCCCTTGTTTTCTTTCTCACAACCACTAAATTCGAAACCCAATCGGAGAACCTTACGAGAACTATTATGCCTCGCCTCATACATCTTTTTAATCTCCTTTTCAACCACAGTGCAATTGTTTTGGGTTTTTATCCTACAAAGTTTCTACCGAAGGGTTTCTGATTTTCCTTTAAAGGTATTTTGTCTTTGTCATAATTTTCGTGTCATAAGCCTTTAAGTCTTCATAAATCCATGCAAACACATTCATGAATTCCTTGAATAAGTCAATGTACTTCTTTTTCATTTACGTGGGTAAAGACTTAGCCAATTTAATCATTTTGGGCTTATCTTCTAGTGCCTATATTGCATTCTTCTACGTCGCAGTCGCGTGTGTTCAATGGTGGGCTTTTTTTGCCACATCATCAAAGTCAAAAATCTATTCTAATGGCGCCGGACCTCGAGGTATGTTCTTATCTTTGGCACCGCAACACCTCTACTTCTTCACCGTCCGCGTTTTCACATTTTGTGGTTGAATTTCTCGGGCTTTCTTCGTTCAAAGCATTTATTTCTATGTCACGGGGTGTTTCTTCCTCGTCCCGAGGGTTCTTCACTTAGGCGGCTATCGACGGACACGCAGTCCGAATCGGAAAATTCAAACGCGTTCCCGCCTTTATTAGGGAAATCTTCAATTTGTTTATCTCCCTCGAAAACACCGCCGGTATTTTTTCGTTATCCAAGACCGTAGGTCCGAATTTGGTCCGAATGATGATCGCGTTGGTCGCTTGGAGTCTTAGGGTATGAACTAGCTAGGCAAGCTAATCCATTTGCAATGACGTTATGATTTCTAGGAACAAACACTAATTCGTATTCAACAAATGTTTTCAATACATCCACGACATCGTTCCTATATGCTATCAACCTAGGGTGTTTGGCCGTGTATTTAGCGTTCACTGTTTGATAACCAATTCGTAGTCTCCCCTCACGCGCTATTCTACGGGCTCCTATTTTCTTCAACGATTTAAACCCGTGGATAAGGGCCTCATACTCCGCAATATTATTGGTACATTTGAAATGAAGATTGCGAGCATGGCTCTCCACATATTCGCCCTCTCTATGTTACTGACCACACACCTCGCCCGCGGCAGATCCTTCTTGTGTAGGACCCATCGAAACTCATCTCCCACGCGGGGTTCACTCTCGTTTTTGTTATCATTTCTTTCCCTACACTGGGTTTTCCATTACATTGCATTAGAGGGTACTCGCATTAGGCTATGGGCTGTTGTTTATTTTTTCTTTGCGGGGTGTGGAGGTCCGAGAGGTGACTAGTTGGTCGATTGTGATCTTTTTCCGATTCGTTTTGCGTTGTTGTTTTCGATGCCAATCGCTCAAAGTTTTCTACGTCTTCCTCATATCGGAGTCTAGGGTAGCCATTATGTTAGAGTCCATTGGTTTCTTGCTTTCATCATGTGTACCTTTTCTTGTATCTACGTCTTTAGATTCTGGTCCCCCCAAAGATTCATCGTTGCGGCGGATGAAAGAGTCCGGGTCTATATGCACAGAGTATAGAGGAGAATTTTCGTGTTTTTTTGGGGCTACTAACCATAAATTTCATTTGTGCTTCCCCGTACTGATCTTCTAAGTTGGCCAAAGATTGGGATTGTGGCAAAAGCCCCATCCATCCGCATTGTTCCTTGCAGACTTGGCTCCCCATGATCTTGATAATAACATGCCATACTTGGGTGGCACATCCGCCACCACAACATCCATGACCATACATTTTGCGGGGATGCGAGCAAGGCTCACACATAAATCTTTAATTAGGCCAAGGCATTTTTACTCTGCTAGAGTCGAATGAATATAAATCTTTGTAAGGACGGAGTTATCTCTAGGCCTAGCCTTTCCATGACTACCTTAGGCATTAGGTTATGTGATGCTCCCGTAATCATGCATTGCATTATGAAGAATCTTGTCATGAATGTTGAGACCGATATAGGACGGTGAAACTACCCCTTCCTCGAAACTTCCCTTCAATTTTTGGACCAAACGAAGGAAATGTGGTTGATCATCACTCGAATTTACGTTGTCACTTTTCTCACCTAAATTTAATGCTTTCAAAATTTGGCGTTTATATACATCCCGAGTGGCTCGGACGTAGAGTGAGACGAGAGATTTTAATTTTTGCAATCTCACTCTCCAAATTGAAAAGTGGACCGACTCTTCGAATGTTCAACTTCGTTTTGTTAGCCATTGCCTTAGTGGTTGAATCTCGTGTGTTGATTCTCACTATGTACAGTTGTTAGAAATCGTTTTATTAGGAGCACTAACTGCGGTGTCGCGTGCCTGCTTGATGGTTGACCTTGTGTATCGGTGTTTGAGTTTGTCTTTTTCTTTGTTCTTTCCAAAACTCTCGGCCGCTGATTTGTTACCTTCGGAGTTGCTTTAGAAGTTTTCTCGGGTATCTTCTTGATGGTGACCTCGAAGATTTTGGTTTGGTAGTTTCTTGGCTCTTTTTACTTCTAAGTTCATACTTTTCTCATCGACCTACATCATGGCATCTTAAAATCCTAACTCGTAGTCTTCGGTTTCTAACCATTCCTCATCCCTATAAGAGGTTGAGGGTTGATCTTCTTCTCGTGTAAAAGTTATGGATTGAATCCTTTGTTTCAAACATGTTTATTGTGTTCCCTTCGAGACTCTTCTATGATTCCCTCATCTAAATCTAATAATTTCTCTTGGAATGGGGGAATTACTGCAAGTGATCCGATTCTCTTTGTCACGTTGGGAGTGGCATTGTTTCTTCTAAAGTTTTTGGTTCCGGCTATGGTTTTGATTTCTATTTTGGTTACTAATCGTGACATCCATTTTTTTTACCATCTATTATAGCTCTTCCACATTTTTAGATAGACGGTCATAATTGGGGTCGGATGTGGAGGCTTCATTGTCATCTCTCGTATGTTACCCTCCTCTCGCTCTCATCCTTGCCCCTTTTTCTCAATCAAGTTGGCTTCTATATTCACCGCTCCTTTTCGCATGTCTTCTAATGTGTTGTACTCTTTATCCCTAGTGATAGGCCATGTCGGCATCAAAGCCTTCGGGATATTTCGCTAGAGCCATACCTTGGGGAGGTTTCATATGTGGAGGGACAACATTGTAAATGCTCTGTTAAATCTCGTCGTGTAATCATGGACACTCTCTCCTACGTTTCTTTTAAGGCTCATATATTTTGCTAGGAGTTGGCGAGGGTTGGCCTTAACTTCCCATTTGTTTATGAAGGTCCGGTGTAGAGTCGGGAGATCATTTATGCAACCCGGAGGTAGGCTCTTAAACCATTTCTTCACATCACCCCCTAAGCTGCGGGGCAAAGATTCTCATCTTGACCGTATCATCATCTATCTCCATGTAGTCAAAAAGAATCTTCCATCCTATCTACATGGTGTTGGGGCCGTGGTGGACTCTTTTGCGTTGAAGTGTGAGATATTTGATTGATAATCATTAGGTAAGGAGCACTAGAGGCTGAGGTAACACCAAAGGTGCGTACCCAGTCTGCCATGGTGATATTCTCGATGAGGTAAAGGGTTAACTTGAGCGATCGGTATATGAAAGTTAGTGATAGTAGGACCAACGAGAGGTTTGTTGAGCGGATTTAGGGTGGGAGAGCCCCCAAGTTTTGAATGAAGTGAATATCATGAGGTGTAGATGGAGGGGATTCTCTATTCCCGGTGGTCTTTACAACTTTGAGGTGGTGAACCAGAAGCTCGAAGTTTCGTTGGTCTAGGACACCCTGAATGACCTAGTTCTTGGTAAACTATTACTGAATACCTAGGTCAACGAATGGGTGTGTTAGAGCTTTGTAAAATCTTCGGTGCGAGAGATAGCTCTATAGATGACTGCGAAATAGTTGGTCTTTCGGAGTGCGAGGAGATCTCTTGAGGATGCTCTCGGGTTTATCAACTATTTCGAGGTGGTTTTGGGGTTGGGATAAGCTCTTGTGTGAACAAATGCGAAAGCCGAATGTTGTTTTTCCGACCAAAGCAACTTAACCCTACTTGTTACTTTACTGGTGTTTGATGTTGTAATGGCTGCGGTCTCCCCGGTGGATTCTTATGTGATCGGTCCGGGTGGATATCGGTGGCCACCCACCTATTCCATTTGGACCCAGCGACCATCAATTCTCTCGGCTTTTCACATTCGGCACAACTTACTATTTTTAGCGGGTTTCGGGTCCTCCACTCTCGGAGCCGTTTTGGGGGCTTAATTATCCGGTGGATATTGGTGGCCACCCACCTATTCCATTTGAACCCCCATCATCGGTTCTTTCATTTTTCAAGTTGCAACAAAACTTACTATTTTTTAGCGAGTTTTTTCGGGTCTCAAACTTCCGAGCCGTTTTCGAGGCCCTAAAACGACGTTTTTTTGGGCATCGTGAGTACCGACGAATTTCCATGGAATGATGGTTCGTCTCAAAAGTTGTAGTCCTCGGACAGAGTCTTTCTAACGATGTATCGATGCGCGTCAAACGGAGATCGGATGCCAAAGTTACGTCCCCGGGAAGTTGAACCACCAATTTACCCAAACGGGCGCCCATAGTTTTGGCGCTTCATCTCCTATGGTTAGGGTTTTGGATGTTTTCGGATTCTACATTGTTTCTCAACAATAAATAGGCCCTCGAGCCTCATTGTAAAGCACGAGTTCGAGGCTCGTAGCCGCCACATCTCTCCTCGAGAGATAGCTACCGGTGCCCTAGCTAGTTTTATTTCCATTCTTTACGTAAGAAAATTTCAGTTCTTTGATATTAATGAAATGAATTGTTATTTCTATGTTTGCATCTCTGTATTTATGGTTATATGTTTATTCCGTTGCGTTCTCGCATAAATTCGGATCAGTGGTATCGGAGCGGGTTTCGCTCTTTTCTTTGTTTTTCTTTGCATGTCCCCAACGCGGTCGGGGGTATAAGGAGTTAGGGCTCGATCCGGTTGAACCCTTGCAAGATCGGCCTCGCAAACCCCGAGCGTACCTCCATGGCGGAAGAAAAGAAAGACGATGGGAGAAGGGAGATCCCTATTAAAATGCTGCTCGAGGAGGCACTCGAGAGACAAAGGAACGCGATGATGGATAACTTTGCTCAA
Organism: Pinus albicaulis; assembly: GCA_034641835.2. NCBI lineage: Eukaryota > Viridiplantae > Streptophyta > Pinopsida > Pinales > Pinaceae > Pinus > Pinus albicaulis. The sequence goes on along the minus strand of CM076575.1, from coordinate 2,026,873,553 downwards.
ATCCTTCAACGACCGCCCACATATGGTGCATCCGCATCCAATGGGACCACTTCTGGAGGCGCGCACTCCCTTCAAGGTACAAGTAAATTTTGACATTCCTATATTTGAAGGAAAAATAGATGCGGACGCCGTAGACAGATGGTTAAATTTGTTGGAAGGGTATTTCTCGGTCCATGACTTATCCGACCGAGAAAAGATTATTTTTGCACTCCTCGAAAGCCGCCCCCCATGTCAAAGACTAGTGGGAAACCTACCGTGAGTAAGAGGGCGAAGGGGAACCCTCTCTCTTGTTCTCGACCACACCCACTTGGAATTCGTTCCGAGACGCGCATCAAGGAACAATACTACCCCGTGGGAAACTATGAGGACAAATACATCCAATGGACCACGCTACGGCAACAAAAGGATCAAGATGTGCACGAGCCGACGAATTTGTTCCATACCACCGCGCACAAAGTTGGGTATTAAAGATTCGGAGAGACATTTGGTGCTCAAGTACGGCGAGTCGTCCGCAAAAACACATTCGAAGAGGAAATGGATTTCCTCGACATTACATCGCTTGGCACGACATATCGCTATGCCGCCAAGATTGAGCAGAAATTTCAAGCGAGAAGAAGCGAGACTTTGGATCCGCAAATCCGAAAGGTGCCCCCGAACCAAAGAACAAAGGGCAAGGCCAAAGAAATGCGACTCGGGAAAAAACACCACAAATCCAAAGAAGGACACGGGGAAGTGGTTTGAATTTCATAACAGCCCCACTCACAACACAAACGAGTGTCGGGCCAAACGAGTCTTTGGTGGCCGAACTAAAGGCACCCGAATTAGATGCATTTTCTGATCTCGAGTTGGAGCCCGGACAAAGGCAATGACAAAGGGAAGCGGATCATTGATGTTGATCAGAGTGCCATTGTTGCCACCACCAAGATCCAGAAGGAGGGTCCGGAGGATCCGGAGGAGGGGGAGCGCCTCTTCCGCCGTAGATGTGGGTAAAGGGTTCTCCGCTGCACTTTCTCGTCGATAGCGAAGCCAAAAGAACCTCATCTTAGACGAGGTCATGAAGCGGCTCGGCCTACCAACCATAGCACACCCGCAGCCATATACCATCGGGTGGCTCCACCCGGGGAGAGATCTCCACATCGCGAGCGGTGCCGCCTTCCGTACGGTATCAAGACATTCACGGATGAGGTATTGTGTGATGTTGCTCCTCTTTATGTAGTCGATGTATTATTGGGCCAACCATACTTGTGGAGGTGACATGATATGTATGAGTCTAGGCCTCGTCGTCGTTATTATTACTTTGGGAAATAACTTGTACGGGATACCTGAGGTAGTACCGCCTCCCCCGCCATCTCTTTGACTATCGCAAAACAACGCGGTAAGATTGTTTCCCAAACCAGGAAATTCATTTTTCCTTACGACTCACTCCCAGGGGAAAGAAGAATATTGTGGCCACAACCTTGGAAACGAGGCTCCCTTGCACGGTTGCGAGCGGATGGACAAATACGATGACAATTTCTCCTCGCTCATAGAGGTTCCTCTACACCGTCGAACAAGCACTCCATCGGGATCGACTCCCAACGCATCACCGCGATGTTGCCATACATCCGTAAACTACACATACGGAATCCAAACATGTACCGTGTCGAGGGCCGATAAAGAAACCAAATTTACTAAACGCCTCCAACATGTCCACTGCGTGTGTCCATGACATCTTCAACACATCTAATACTTAGTTCAACGAAAATTTGCCTCATCTCATGGAGGATCTCAACGCAATGGGGACCATTGCTTCCTAAGGAGGGAGGAATGATCCAGTCGGATATCGGTGGCCACCCACCTATTCCATTTGGACTAGCACCATCAATTCTCGCAACTTTTTCACATTCGACACAACTTACTATTTTTAGCGAGGGTTTTCGGGTCCTGCACACTCGTGAGCCGTTTTGGGGGCTTAATAATCCGGTGGATATTGGTGGCCACCCACCTGATTCCATTTGAACCCCCCATCATCGGTTCTTTCGGTTTTTAAGTTTGGCAACAAAACTTACTATTTTTTAGCGAGTTTTTCGGGTCTCGAACTTCCAGAGTCGTTTTTGAGGCCCTAAAACGATGTTTTTTTGGGCATCGTGTTTTACCGATGAATTTCATGGGAATGAAATTCATCTCGAAAAGTTGTGGTCCTCGGATAGAGCTTTCTAATGATGTATCGATGCGCGTCAAACGGAGATCGGATGCCAAAGTTACGCCCCAGGGAAGTTGAACCACCAATTTACCCAAACGGCGCCCATAGTTTTGGCGCCTCATCTCCTATGGTTAGGGTTTTTGGACGTTTTCGGATTCTACATTGTTTCTCAACATTAAATAGGCCCTCGAGCCTCATTGTAACACGGTTCGTAGGCTCGCAGCCTGCCACATCTCTCCTCGCGAGATAGCTACCGCCGCCCTAGCTAGTTTTATTTCCATTCAGTCCGTAAGAAAATTTCAATTCTTTGATATTAATGAAATGAAGTGTTATTTCCGCCGCATCTCTCGTATTTATGGTTATATGTTTATTCCGTTTCGTTCTCGCATAAATCCGGATCGAAACCAAGATAATCAAGCGAGCCTACCGGTCACCGTGGAGTCTTTAATCGTTTAGTAATTATGGAGTCGCCGGGTGGAAGGTTTAGGATATTTCTAGGGAGTATACTGTCCGACCACGTTGCTTGTGAAATATCCTTTTCGAGGATATCTCTAGAACACAACAAACTCTAACCGAGAGATCGGCCGGGAGGGCATTTGCGGATATGTCACCTCCCAAAAGAGTGTGAGATGCGGAGGCTATCCGGCCCCCTTTCCCGTACCTCGTCTAAGAGTAAGGGAAACACAAAAAAATGGTATAGAGGTTGATGTGTGAATAGGAGTGTTTAACTAACAACCTAACCAGATATTGCGAGGGTGAGGCTCTTATGATGTACTAAGATGGATGGTACTCGGATTGTTCCCCACGTGAGTCGCCATTATGTTGGGGTTCCCATGTTTTGGCAAGGTTGGAAATACCAAAAGATGAGACAACATCAAAACCACTTTCGGACCTCGGGATCTAGCCCTCCCTGGGGTCCCGAGAGAGGGATATCTCTATGATTGCTAAAGGTAATTTCTTTGAAGGTCGGTGTTAAGATGTTAGGCTAGTTATAAGGCTCTGGGGTTGGTTTGTTTGATTGTTTGTTTGGTTCTCTGGTTATCGGGGAAAGAAGGGTTCAATGTAAGACCCGGGATGAGAAACGAGGATTTAGGCAGAGGTGAAGTATTCCGTGGAGCATTCAAACCATTAGGCAATGGAGTCGGGGAAAGGATTTGCTTGCTACTCAATATCTAGGCTTTCAATTGGGATAGTCATCTAAAACATTGGATCTTAAAGATGATTTGTGATATGGAATGATAAGAGAGGAGGAGACAACACCGATTCGGAGCACAAATTTAAAGACCAGGCTGGTCGCACAAGGATCCTAGTGGACGAGGGCTAACTCCTAATCCCCGGTGTTCCCAAATCTTCCGGCTAAACCCTCATAGAAATATCTAAGAACATATTCATTTAATTCATACATCGGAGAGCGAGGCAATAACATCCACTACACTAAGGTTAAATTAATAGAAATCAATTCTTAGATAACACTTTCAAGAAAAAACATCAATGGAAAGGAGAGCGAAACATATGGTACCTAACAAGGGTAAATCCTATGCCAATATTTTGATGCAAGCCGGCTAGGAAACAAAATGAAATGAATTAAACACGGAGATAGGAAAACATCACCCGTTGCTTTAGATCGGGATCCAAAGAAATGTGCTTGTTATATTAAATAGCAATACCGATCAAGTACAACATTGCCAATAGGTGAATACTCGATCCGAAATCATGTTCCTCGACCTATCTAACACTTTACCCTGAGTCGTGTCTCAAAAAGAAACTACTTGCAATTCTTTGATAACGATCAACAACTTTACAATAGTTTTCTCATGATTTTTATAATCGAAGAAAGTGAAGGAGGTAGGTAGAAGATTAAATGAAACATTAAACTCGGGAAAAGAAAGAGAGTCTGAAGCCCATCTGTTTTCAACTCTTGAGTATTAATCTCTGGCACCTTTGGAGGAAAAAATGGTCTTCGTCAAAGGCTTCATTAGCTCGTGGGTATGTCTCCGATGCATTACGGTTTTTACGTGCTACGTACTACCTTTGGTGAATAAAAAACATGTAAATAAACTATTGAATGATGCATCATACTTATGAAACAAATGATGCGATAGTACGGGACGTATGCAAGCGCAAATCTCCTGCGGAGCATGGCATATAATAAAAGCAGTATGGGTAGCTCGTCCTTTCTAGGAGAAAAACATTCCGCCGATGTAGAAAAACTCGCTTTGTCTAAGAACTTGCATATCACGTATCCTCACGGTGGATCTATGCGGTCTTTGACCTTGGTAGCTTGCTTGAAAAACTTGGTTTGAGGCTCATAGATCTTCATTTTCGTGCACGGAACTCTCTACCATTTCATTTATGACTTTGTCGCGAAAACTTGCCGTTGTATCTATATTGTGCAATCATGGTAGCGTTTCAACCTGCGCGTGCTCTACGGAGACACCGTGAGTGGATCAAGAAAACAATGCAATGGTAAGGTGGATGAAGCGGAGACTCATGGAGACGCGGTGCGGCGGTGGTGGCGGAATGGTGCCTTGGCTAAAATCGTGTTGAAAATGCATCGAAATGATATAACGAGGATCAAATAGGGTTTTGGTGGTAGAATGCGGTGCGACCGTTAGTGTGGTACGGGGACAAAGATCAAGGGCGGAGATCGAGTGGAGGAATGATATATAAAAGCAAATGGAATGACTATGAAACGTGAGACCTTAATGCAAACATAAAACTTTGGTTAAAATCAAAAATACAAAGGAAATGGGCGAAAATGTTATGAAAATGCATGGACAAGAACGTCGAGTGGGACCCGGTGGAGGCGAGAGATGTGATCGAATCCGAGCCGTCGGATCTTCGCGATCCAACGGACGGTCGGATTTACTTGAGGAGCATCGCAATCGAGAAGGGCAAGGGAGACACATTAACATATTTCCGATTGCGATTGGGAAAGGGGGTACGATTGGGATGTGCGATGACCGTTGGATTCGCACGGGAATTAACGGTGGAGAAGTGTTCGGAGGCGAAAGGGAAGAGCGACGGGAGCGAGCGCGAGATGATGCAGGCCGTTGGTTTCAAACATGGATGAGCATCGTGATTGAGTCGGGAAATCGCAATCGGAGGGGGGACAAGGGTGACACATATTGAAACTTCCGATTGTGATTGAGCGAGGAAGCGATTAGCTCGGGACCGTTCGATACGGGGGGGAAATCAACGGTGGAGAAGTGGATCGGGGATCGCAATCGGCGGGGATACAAAGGAGCGGCACTAAAAAACTTCCGATTGCGATGCAGGCGGGGAAAAGCGATAGTCGTTGGATTAGACCGAGGGGATCGACGGCTGGGATGATATCGGGGGATGGCGTGATCGGGGATCGGAAGGGAAAGCTTGCGATCGATCGGCGGAAGGAAGGCACGATCAATCACATCGCAAGCATTTGCGATGGACCGATCGGAGGGGAAAACATAAGTGTTGCAATTGCGAATATTGCGATATTGCGCGGGTCGTGCGATCGCGATGGCGAGATGAACGGTTGAAAACAAGTCGCGGGACTTTGTTAATAAGACAATCACATCGGAGCTTTTTATAATGTTACAAAGGATTTAAACACTTCGCTCTGTTTCTCGATGTGATTAGTGCTTAAGGCTTAAGTGCTCTTTGCCTTTGGGTGATGGGCGTATGTGGGGAAGTGGTTAGGGCGACGGGAAAAAGGGCTAAGCCCTATTATAATGTTTTAAAAGTGGTTTTTAGCCCATTTTAATGGAATTTAAGGTTGGGAAGGGTAACGATAGGGGAGAAAATGGGAAATTTAGCCAAACCAAGGGCAAAGGTAGGATTCAAGGGGATTTTGGGGAATTTTGAGGGTTAGTGGAAAAAGAAGGGGTAGAAGGGGATTTTGGAGAGGAAGAAAAGGGGAAAAAAGGAGAATTCTGCGGAGGTACAAGGGACGGGGAAAAAGGCCCTGCGGAGCATAATTTTTATCTTTCGGCAAGGCTCACTGACTTCATAGCGGCGAGAGGAAAACAACCAAAGGCAGGGAATTAAAGAAAGGCTTCAAGGATTATGTGTTTTCAAGGGAAATGCATTCCTTGAAGGCTCATAAACAATCTAGCCCCTTGCTTGCTTGTCGAAGGAATCCATAAGGGGCTAACATGTAGGAAGAAAGAAACCTAGCAATTAAAATTGTGACCATAAAACTATCATCTACTTGCTTGAAAACCGGCATTAACAATTTCCTTCTTAATATTCTTAAGTACGGGAGATGTATTCAAGAATATCTCCTTCTTCGGTCAATTTTTGATGCAACAATTTTAATTGTAGGTCAACTCTTTTTTATTGAGGCTAAGTATCAAACAACTCTTTAAAATTTCTCAAAGCGAACCACGCATCTTTAGCATTTTCGATATGGACATACATTTCATCATTGACGGGACGCATTTAATGAGATCTAATGCCGTGGCATTTTTAACTTCCCATTTTTGCTAGTGCAGCTGCATCTCGTAGGTTTATTTGGCTTTACATTTCCATCACAAATATCATGCCATAGTTCATTATAAATGAGAGTGCTTTCGATGAGGCGTGCCATGTTTTGTAAGATTTTGAGCCTTCAAGTTTGTCGGAATCGGAAAAGAAATTAATCAACTTAGACATTGTAGTGTTTAAAACTTCACACCACAAATAACACTCCAAAAAAGTATCAAGATGCGGCAACACAATAGAAACACACGATGCAAAAAACGAACTATAGGGGCTTGGCTCGACCCTTGAATAGTCGTTGAAATAGGAGAAAATTGACTATGCTTTGCACTTGGCTCTAGTCAATTTATCAAATATTTACAAGGCAACTTTCAAAATTTGACTTATACAATAGTGCTCTTGCACAATGCAGTAAAGGAGTTACTCTCCAAGTAAAAATTACTTTGAGTTACAATATCACCCCAGAAACAAATTACAAAACAAAAATCTCCTTATTACTCCAAAAAAAAAATACACTACCCTTATTACTCCAATTACAAAATATTACAATAACATCACATAAAAAATATACTTTATTGCTCCAAAAAATAGAAATTTTCTTCACCTTATGACTCCAATTTTCATAAGTAGTATCTTTGTCTTTAATATTCAGCTCCTTTGTGTCTGTCTCGGCAATGTATTGGTAATAAAAATAAACATGCAAATACTCTTTCCAAATTGTATTAACACAGTAACATCCTTCTTTGTCAATACGTTTCGGTTGCAACAACAACTGCCTTTTATTTTTCACTTTAGTGATCGGTTTTAGAGCAAGTGCTATGTAAACCCGCGTGCCATTAACTAAAATTTCTGGGGAGACAGCGGCACAACTACCTGCAGCCGCCAAAAACAAAGAAGATTAAGCAACCTGCTCACAAGGAAAAACATAAGGAAGAGGAACAACCTGTTGCTGAGGACGTCGATGATGAACAGGAACTGGAAGAGATAAGGGCATGATTTGAAAATATTCGTAGATAGATAAAGACCATTTGTATGTGGAAACAGGAAAAATTAATTCCCATGTTTAGTGAGTTTCAGAGCATTCATGGAGTTACGCTAGAATGCAAATTGCCATTAGATTGTTGAGCTGTTATTGGAACTATTAAATATCTTGTAGCTGTTTGTAGTATATGCCCTGCATCTACAGTTTCCAACATTATGGTATGCACAGATCTCCATTTTACTGGCTGATGAAAAATTCACTGTGCAGAACAAGGTAACATAGACGAGCCGTTGGATTGTTATTGTTCACAAGTCCAATTTAATAGGCCAGCGATGGGTATTCCCTTCTGATGTTCATGATATTGTTGGATCACAGTATAATCACTCACTCTACTCCTTGTTGCTCCACGCAAACACGCAGGTCCGGGAGAACGCAGAAGCACGTTTGCCTCTTAAACACTCATTTCTGTGACATAACAGAATCTGAGTCCTTGTGTTCAAACATGGGGACCTCAAGTACAGGCTTACTGAATAATGAATTGTCCAATAATTCGCTTGTATGGGTAATGTTCATTACCCACAAGCGTAGATTGAATGTTGATCCCTCACTTCGGCACTAGGTGCAATAAGACTAAAAAAAACAGGTTATACAAGGCTGTTGATGAAATGAGTTAACAAATATCATGAATCCCAATTTTTGAAGATACAGTCACACATATTTTGCATTTGTTCTTGATAAAAGTGATTTTAGAATTCACAGATCTAAAATCAATAATAAAAAATTCCTGTTCTTTTTTAAACAAAAAATTGACAAATTTCATACCAATATTTTGTTGATCGATTAAACGGAATTGAGTTTTCCACGAACTAGTAGAGCTGGAATCCTCCTCATCACAGCATTACCGTGGCTCTCATACCACAATGATGGCCAAAGTGTCCTCAGACATGTAATTTTATTAATAAAAAAAACACAATTACATTGGAATTTTGCAAGAGTTTACACCCGAACAACTCAATTACTCTTGCAATGAGCTATTTATAAGCTTAATGTCCTAACTTCCACTAATTTTGGATCACTTATTAAATAACAAGTGTCCAATTACATCAAATGAGATTCTAACTATTCTACTAACTTTACTCCTAACTTAGAGCCTAGGAAATGACTCTTTTGTAGAGTCCTTTTTTTTAATAACAAATTTCTATTTCTAAATATCTCAAAGATTTATTAAATATTATAGCATAAAAATTATTAATTTAATATTTTAAATTAATAATTATTTTATTCAAACATTATAACCTATGATAAAACTTATTTTTGGATCATCTAACATAGACGTCCATCAAACATAGATTTCTCATTTTTCCAGCTTCGATGGACTAACTCACAGAAAATTAATCATTTTGGGCTTACTATTCTCCCTTTGTTGTGCTCGGTTATCAAGAGATGACAAATGTACCCCCTGGAGTTGTCTTTTACAACATTTTTCAGACTCTCTAAATATGAAAAATTCACCAAGTTTACCCATCTGGAATCGTTAAACTTAATCAGACGGGGAAAAAATTTGGAAAAAATGGATACTACTTCTGTTATATTTAAGAAATGATGATTTGGTAGCAAAAATCTTGAACATGACACTTCCCAGACAACTCTTTTGCATTTAGCCAAACCCTACCATCTATAAGTTTAGCTTTCATTTCTCGGTATTCTTACACTGGTAAAAAATCCTAAATACTCTTTGGTGTTCATGAAGCCTAAGTTTCCTAGTACCCTGTTAGAGTACCTTTTATTGTTTAATCAGATCTCGCTATCTACTGCTTCTCATATCAACCAAACCGATCATCATGCTAGAAATTATTTTTCTTCAGTTATTCCCATTTACTCTTCATATTCTCCATTAAAAACAACATCATCTCTTCCCGTTTCGTGTTGACTGATGTAGGACGCCTCAGTGCCTACCTTTTGACAGGTCTCTTCCTATCAACTGCAACATCTTATCTAGGAAGTGGACCCAGAAACATATCAGTACCCAAATACTTGCAGACATCAATGGCAAGTCATCTTGTATTTGATTGGGGGTCTTCATTATTGACTCTCGATCGAATGATTCTAAGCGTGTTCGACATCAACTCCTTTTATTCACATTCTCTAGATTGTACTATGCATCTTGGGGACCATCATCATTATCGGTGGGCACCCTCACATCTGTTAGCAGTTTTCATTACTAACTGGTAATCAGATGATTTCCCACATGCTCGACAACAGATCCTCCATTCACATGTAAGGAAGTATGCAGTTTAAGCGAAGAGGCAGCCAAGACCTTGGGGCGAAGGTTACATCATTACAGTTGTGTTTCCTTCCCCAAGTTACAATATTTTTTATGGAGACATATTTTTAGTATTGATCCTGTTATGAAAAATACTTCCATGTTACGCTTATCAGTGGAAACATTGTTCATATCTCTGTTTAGAGAAATCATGTTGATTATCTATTGAGTATGGGAATGCTCCATTGAAGACAGATACTATATTTTCTGACATATGTTGTTGTTTCAGGTTTTCCTCAGTCCTCCAATCTCTCTAGTTCTACTACACATATTATAAATTATTTCGGCCATTGTCTTCATCTCTAACCTCACACTTTAGGGGGCATATGTTACAGGACAAATGACCTCCTCATTAGCTCAGAGGAGAAGGTAATATGGAAGAAAGAAAGTGACCTAGACAAAACCTATTTTTTCCAAGGTAACGCACCCTAGGAACTACTAAGCTATGTTATAACGCTTCTGATCCATGTAAAGGTCACGTTAGTGACTAGGGAAACGTTCTAGTTGGCCCAGAGGGAAGTGTTACCCATGTTTAAACATAAAACAGGAAAAATCCCGTGAACAATGATTGGCAAACCCAACTTTTTCTCATGGAGAGTCAGTAAAAAATAAAAACTGAAAGGCACTAACCTCTTATTAGGCCTTACCAAAAGCAACTAGACTCTAAAGGAAGGAAAAAGCATGTAAAGCTAAGGAAACATCTTGGTTTTTTTCCTTTTTTAACTGGTTGAAAGAGTTGGGCAAGATCTGCCCTCTCCATCTCCTATAAAATGGAGTTGTGGATTACTAGTCCAAGGTCGAAGGTTTTTTTAACACATGTGGATCAGAGCTACATTGTTACTATATGGTAGTTAAGGATCGGTGAAGTGACATTGAGAGCTTACCACCTTGATCACCATCACATACAAGGAAAGAGAGAGAGATATTGGAAGACTAAGGAGAGCTTGGTCCAACCAACGGTTGTAATCCTCATTTTTATAAATCAATAGAACTGTATCTGTTTTGTCCATTCTATGCTTTGATATTGTCATTATTTTCCAAATTTTAATATAACATCATATGAATGGCTTAGATCTGTGTTATTTTATGTTTATTATATGCTGATTTGAGTCAATAAATAGTATATTATTGTAGATATTACACGAGTGCTTTTTTTGATCGTAGGACCCAAATTTGGAACTAGTTAAGGAGGATCTTTGCTTCGCTTCTCAGTGTTCGCCAAAGGATCCGGGATAAAAAAAGAGGTAATCTCTCATCTCGTTCTACTAATTGATATAAATAAGCTTTAACATATATGCAGTATCTTTGTGAATTATACAGCTAATCTGATTGTCTGTCTCAGGTGCCAGAAAGCCTAAAGAGGGATATTCGATAGCCACTACCCAAGCATATTACCCTATAGCACCTATATAAAAATCACAGAGTTCAACGTAGCTCTATTCCGAGAATCATCGCCAACCACCATGGATGTGAGTTTTTAAAACTCTTCCATAAAATGTATCAAAACATGAAGACATGTGAAAAATGTATGAAATTGCAGGGGAAGTTCATGGCTCTTACCTGGAAGAATAGAATTCGTCAATGGCCTCTTGTTTCACCTACAGTCAGCTCCCCAAAATCGCAGTCAAAACAGTGAAAGTGCTCATAAGAAAGTGAAAAGCTAAAAGTGATTTTTTTTACAATTGAGTTATTTTATAACATTTTCTAACCCTAATTAGGTTTTTGGACACATTTTCGGTTATTTTTTATTTTTTCTCAAAAATGGGTTTTACGTTTGTTTCTTGTGCAGCAACAGGTCCTAAAATTGGCAACGATGAGGAAACGAGTTGTATTTTATTACTATTCGAACTCCGTAAAAACACGAAAAAATCACCCCCTGGAGTTATCTTTCAACTATTTTCTGACTCTCAAAATATGAAAATATTTCCAAGATCTTGTCATTTTGAACTTGCAAACATCATCTGCCTAGTATAGGTTTACCCCTTTTTTAGGCTGGGAAAGATTATTTACCAAAAATGAATACCTTAGTCGAACATGGAAAAGAGGTTCTCTCAGATTTTCTTTTCTACCTTTTCGGATCTGAGATAGAACCTACGAAAAGGGACCTTCTCTAGTTTTCTTTTCTGCCTCTTTTCAAACTCTCTAAACATGAAAAGATGTTGAGTTTTCCCTTTGTTAGACTTGTTAAATCTAAATGACATTAGAGTTGTCTCCATGATGTTACTGAGTTCCTCCTTCCTAGGGCTCATAAAATGTACTAGGATGGATTTGTCCGAAACAAAATCTTAAATGACAAGCATATTCTATCCCCTTCAAGATTGCTTACAAAATTAATTGGGGTACTCACCAGAAATGGTTGGGGAAAATGGAACTAGTTATCCGTTGCATCGGCATTATGTCACTCTTGAATATGACACTTGTCTGCAGTTTGTGTCGGGTTAGGAACATCACACATTCGTTATTTTACCTCCATGGGTTTGGGTTATCCGTTTTGACCTCTCGTCTTCTCATTGCCTCGTCATCATGACCTCATATCCCTTGATGTCAAATACTACCAGATTCTGGAGTCGTTTCGCCAATATGTTCAAGAGAATTCCCTTCTGTAGTTTTCAACCCCTGATCCTCTATTCAATGTTGATTCACTATCATCTTATTCCTTTATCTCATGTCAATGGTGTGGGAAACATTATGGCCCTCCTTCGACTAATCACTTCCTCCCAACTTCAGCTCACTATCCAGGAAGTTGATCCAAAGACTCCCTTCGGGTACCTTAGAGCTTGCATGCCTCAATGGAAATTTATTTGCATTCAACAATAGGTTTTCATCATTGGCCTTTGATCAGGTTATTTCGCAAATGTTTGACTCCAATTAATTTTTCACATTTTGTGGATTGTACTAGCAGTACCTTGAGAACTATTGTCATTATTGGTGGTTTCTCTTGTGCCTATTAATAGCTTCCAACATCGACTGCTAATCAAGCGACTTTCTTGCATGTTCGACTTCAACTAATTCGTTCACATGCATGAATTTCTACTTATTTAGGTTGGGATGGAGTTGGTTTTATCTTATAATGTCCAGGATGTGGGACAATTTGGTTTTTCATGACTGTATACATGACTCTTTTGATTGGATGGATGTGACCATACCTGAGTCTATTTTATGATCCTTCTCACTGGATGGTTGTGTCCATACCATGGATCTTATTACATGTTCTCTATTATGGATGGTTGTGCCCATACCTCGTACTCATGTATCAGAGATATTAGTTGTACTTGATCTTTCAGGTCCTTAGATGGTGGAGTTTTGGTTTGGGTATGTTCTCATAAACCATTTCACCCCTCCCTCTCTCTCAGACTTCATGCTTTAGGGGGAATATGTTACATAGCATTTTTTCACTGTCCCTACATTCCCTATTCTGAATACTGGAAGACCATCATAGTGACCCCTGTGTATTTTCACACATCATAATGAATGTCATTGCATCCCTTAACATTCAAGGAACAAAATCTCTGTGGACGATTCCTGAAGTAGACCCTCAAAAACATGTAATTTTGGGTCGGCACTGTAGTGTGGTTATGTCCTCACGGCCATGGCCAAATTTTCACTAGGCCTCGCGCTGTGGTCACTTTGTCTCTGAAGAACCCCCGCACCGAGCTAATTTTAGAAGGTTTTTTAATATGAAAATGAAGCTTCTAATATCTAACAGCTTCATTGGTGGAATCATGGATGTTTGTTCAACTGGATGTGGTCGAGTTTCTCCCTTTGGCCTTCTAGTTCCTACAAAAATGAAACTTCCCAAAGAGATAGACCTTTCCTCCACCATAAGTGGATCCCAAAGCTCTTCCTCCACTCCTATAAATTCATCTTCATCCCATTGATTCTGCTAGATATCATAGACCAAGAGCTGGTGTACAGAAGATAGCAGAGAATAGTTCATAGTTGTGAGAAAGAGTTTGAGCCTTTCGCCTCTTTGAACTGACTTGACGAATGAATGATTTGGAGATGTGCCCGACTATACCCATAAAATGAGTTATACATCATCAAGGCATAGGTATTAAACTCCCTTTTATACATTAATATGACATGAATGATTTCTAGTTCCATCTTTGTCTATGTTACTATTCAAAGTTTCTGACTCTCCTTGACTAGTTAGATAGTCATAAATGAATATGTATGCTCGTATGCTTTTAGTGTTTGCTTGACCTTTGTGTAGGTGTGTGAATATCGCTACCAACGGAGTGCAAGGCTTGAATAACAAAGATCCAGGGATCACTGCAACGTACTAGATCAAGAGCATTGGATTGAGGTAGGACATCTATTCCAATATGCATTTCATTTATGAACTAAGAATTTAGAAACCAACATGTTCTCTTGTTTCTAGACCCACCCTAGGGCTAGAGGGATCGCTTATGTCCGCAGAGGGGATTTTACTACACAACAAGTATGGATTATGGTAAAAGTGGAAAGAGGGAGTGAAGCTTCAAGGCTTCACCGATGCAGATTGTGGAAGTAGTCCATCAAACAAGAAGAGCACATCAGGGGAAATCTTTAGCATAGGATTAACAATAGTTTCTTGGTACAACATGCAACCTAGATCGTTTGCACTCAGTTCAGCAGAGGGAGACTACATGGAAGCTATTTAGGAAGCATGTGCGGCCATTTGGATGAGGAAGATACTTATTGGTGTTGGGAAAAATACTGAGAGGGGGGGGGGTGAATCAGTATTTACTGCATATTCAAACTTTTTACTTTTTCATTCCTTAAAACCCATACGCTACTTTACTATAGTAAACCAGCGTATATACGCGGATCCCATTTATGAAACTAGCGTATACACAGAGATTTAGATATGTCATTAAATCTTCACTTAAACCATTCCATCATTTATTCATCGGATATTCAATAAGCGATAAGCAAATGTGCAGAGTAAGAACAGAATAAAACCATCACACAAAGCATCACACATGAACACCAGGATTTTTAGGTGGAAACCCAAATCGGGAGAAAACCACCGCTGCAGTTGCTCGACCTTCAATATTTTATTATAGAGAAAACATCTTACAACATATGTCTCTGGCATGACTTGACTCGACACGTAGGCACCCACCGCGCTCGTTTACTGACCCTCTCCCGGAAGGGAGCTACGACCCCCGACTCGTTTACTGACTCTCACCTGGAAGGGAGCTACAACCCCCGATCTCGTTTACCAGACCTCACCCTGGAAGGGAGCTACAACCCCCGACTCGAAGGCTACAACCCTCGACACCACCTTGGACCACGTTTCATCAATTTCTCACCTGGATCCAACAACTTCAATAGAACACCACTTGCAGGCCACATTTCATCATATTTTCATCATCGGACCCTTTCCATACTTTTTAAGCACAACCATACATCATCAGCAGATACATATCAACACAGATCGAGATAGCATAAACACGAGCGTAAACGACTCAGATATTTCCTATACCTCTTGCTGTCAAGAAACCCTAGTTTGCATACGCTCTTTTACTTCACCGATTTCGCGTATATACGCGCTCCCGATCCACACAAACCGGCGTATACCTCAGCTGTATATTTTATTGCGCATACGCGCTTTCTCTTCATTGAAGCTGCGTGTATACGCGCTTCCTCGCGTCAAGTAGCGTATAGATCTTCAATTATTCCAGAGCAAACGATACTTCTTCGGATCAGATATTCGGTTCAGATTTACCCTTTCACTTCGGATGCGATGTATCGCCTAGATGTTCGCCTCATCACGGATCTAGGCCTTCCATAAAGGGATCTAGTAAATACAAGTGCATTTCAGATCTAGATCCCCGCTTCATCATTGGTGCATCATACACTCATATTTATCTTCAAGTGTAACCCTTTTCCAATCGGATCTACTTCGGGAGAGAAGTATTCATTCAAGCTTCGACATCTTGCACCCACCCTCATGTTGTGCATAATGAATTTCTTCTCCTTTTATATGATTATCCTTTTTCAATACCATGAGCCCCCTTTTTTCAATACCATGGACCAAAACAATACCATAAGCCCAAAACTACTCGGACGGGGTCAATTAGGTGGGATCATTACCCAATACTATGGGTCAATACCATGGTGGTTACCCCTTGGATTTGCACTTTTTGAGCGCTTTAGCCCATACGCGACTTGTAACGTTCCTTTCCGCGTGCATACGCGACTTCCTAGGCCAATCCGCGTATACCAAGAGACATGCTCTTTTTCATCATTCTCTCGAGTACATTCTAAATCCTTTCTTCATTGCCTACACTGTAAATCACGCAGATACATCAGATTTCCTTCATCAAGGACATATTCTATCAAACACAACTTCATCAAGTAAGTTGTCATCATCTTCATCAAGTGGGTTTCCTTTCAAGTACAACACTCAACATCATATCATCAACAATCATCATATCACTTCGATTTACATCATTTAACAAGTCCATCAAGTCAAGCATAACTTCATCGGTAGAGTGCCATCAAGGACAATACATGTCATCAGTCGCACGTCTTCATCTTCATTCAGTGGAGTTGCCATCAAGGACAACACTCGCATCATATTTCCAACAATCTCCCCTTTGGACTTGATGGCAACCACGATGGTGTTTGGTTACCATAGCAGATAGATACCATGTCACTCTCCCAAATATGTCACATCATTACCTTCTCTTTATTCAAACACCATGTCACTCTCCCCTTTGACATCAAGGGCAAGGGCGGATCAAAAACCAACATTCTCCCCCTTTTCTCCTCATGTGGAAGAAACAATCTAGTGAGATCTCGATATGTGCTGTAAGTGGCCAAGCTCCCCCCGAGTCCATCTCTGAATCTTCAAACATATTTGTCAATGAAGTACATGACTCTATGAACTTCCTATCACCAAAGACTCATACTTACATCAAATATCCAACCAAGTGGATTTACATATAAGACTCAGCTACCCAACCAAGTGGGTTTACAAAAATGACAAGTCCTTACATGACTGAATATTACAATTTTTTACATCATGGGTCTCAACAAGACCTTTTCACCAAAATATAAATATGACCATTTATGACCAACACTGAGAAAGTCCTCAAGAAAGAGGACATATTTCAGAACCATAATAATGCCAACACACGCATTATAGTCACGCAAAGCTAATGCTCCCCCTGAATTTGTGCAACCATGCATCCTTTTCATATGACTAAGGCTCCCCCTTAGTTTGTGCAACTCGAACATTTTCACCAACAAATCATCAAGGCATCTTCATCAAAACATTAGAAACAGATTTATGAGAATCGGAACACCACCAGAGATACCAAACGAAAGACCGCTTTGCAGGTGTCAAGAGCTGAACCAACCAAGAATTGTCGAAAACCAACCATACGCGGTTTTATGTGCGATGAACTAGCGTACATACGCTGCATCGTGTTTCAGAAACCCGCGTATCCTAAGACACCTTCTAACTTTCAAACCAGATCCGATTCTTTGTAAGGCAAAGACAAGTGTTCGACTTTCTTTACGAGATATTTGACTGCTTCCCCGGACTACGGATATAACGAGAATAGTGTAGTTGTGTCTTCGAGCGTCATCCATTGGTTGTAGCATAAGCCCATTAGTAACTAAGCCTTCGGATCCTTTGCAGCATCAATACATTCTTTCCAAAGAGATTATCATATCGTAAACTGACATCTTCGGATATGTGTCAAGCAATCATCCATGTGGTCCAAAATCACCATGATCTTCAAGAGGTAACATGAAGTAACATATGTAGGCAAAAGATCTCAACCATAGCAACCAAACTCTATATGATCTGAAACAAATGATATCCAACTCATCCACACAAAGATACTTATCAAAGGCAACTAGGGCTCAAAATCTTATCATAATAATCCATGTACCAAATCATCATCATTTGAGCATGAGTATCACCAAGACCAAAGAATAAGCAAAGTCATATTTCCAACAATGCAACCATTAGAATTCAACCCTGCTACTCCCCTAAACGATGCTTCTTCCTTAACTTCACATATACGAGATACCTTCAACGAGCAAGTCATCAATAACAATCTCTCGCATGATCCGTCCTCATCTCTCGAACTATAAGACTTTCATCTCAACAATGAATGCTCTTCATCATAAAGCAACTGGGCTTCATCCATAATATTCAACACAAGAACCCATGCATCATTTCATTATCATGAGTATAACTAGAATGATGCTAACGATGCAATCATCAGCTATCCGACCGATGCTCCCCCGGACCTCTGCTGTGAGATCTTCGACTATCATATAAATTTTCTTATCATCAATGCATACTGCGATCGCGTCTTTCGGAACTACGCGTGTATACGCGACTTTAGTTAATGGAACTGCGTATGGAAAGTGAAGCATAGAAAATTTCCATCTTCCTTCATTTCTTCCAGCAGCTTGTACCTCCCTGTGCATTCGTCCTTTCCACATCGGGATGCGTACTGTCGAAGTAAACATAACCGGTATAATCAAATCAACCATGAGAGTCATCATGCATTGCTCCTCTTGTGACGATACATTACTAGATCTCATAATGTATCTCACATCATTCCCTGCGATCTAATAAGAAAAGTCGACTTTCGAGCGGATGAGCGCTGAAAGAGGTCATAATTCCCTACGTTTCGATCGGTCCTTCATCTTGAATTGAGTGTTTTCTTCAAGAAAATCATTGTTTTCTAGAGCATCAACAAAAACATCCTTTTCTTCTCTAGATTGTTTCTTATTCCATCCCTCCATCTTCTTCCGCATTTGTTTTTCTATTTGTGTGTCTGAAATTTCTCATATCACGTTCGACTTTCGCATTCCTTTCTTATATGTCCATACTTGTTACAAGAATAACATCTCATGTGTCCGAGAAAAATAAGCATAAGAATCATAATGAGTATTTCTATTCTTCCTCCTTTTACAATCACTGCTTTGTGTCCATACTTGTTACATGAAAAACAATATCCCTTGAAGAAACCAGAATACCTTTACTGTAGGAGCCGCTTTTGTTTGAGGCTGAAATGATCCGCTCTCGCAATTTGCTCGCAACATGTCCATAATTATGACATTTAAAACATTCAACATTCTTGAATGAATTCCTTTGAGAATTCATGATTGTTGGTTGAGCTTTGTCTCTTTCAACACTTGGGTTTTGCATTGACATCCTCCCCGAATTTTTGGCACTTCCTTGTGAGCTAGATTCTCCTTTATCAGTTTCATGGAAACCAAGACCATGTTTGATAGCATGAGACCTTTGATTACTCAGTAATATTGTCCAAAATGTTAGTACTATCATGAAACCTCAAAGGAGTTTAACCTTTTCTTCTAATTTACCTTTGAGAATATTTACCTCAACCTCCAAGGCTTGACATTGCTTTGTCATGCTTTCTTCTTTTCTTCTTCCATCTTCAACTTGATTCTTCAGATTTAGAATCTCTTCTTTCAACCAATCTTCATTTCCTTCACAAGTTTGTTGCAAAGCTCTTCATTCTTCTTGTTTGATTTTTCCCGAGATCTTCTTTGGAGAGAGATAATTTCTGATTCAAAGGCCTTCCTCTTTCAAAGGATTGTAGAGGTTCCTTATTCTCCTTACTTGATGCTTCTAGCTGCCGCTTGCGAGAAGATGATAGCGAGCTTCAAGTCCTTCATTCTTCTTGCTTGATTTTTTCCAGAGATCGCTTCTAGATCTTTAATTCGATTGGATGCATAAGTATGAAACCTTTGATACTTGTCCACTTTGTTCATTTAGCATTTCTATTTGATCTTTCATTTGTGAGATCATCTCTTTATAGATAGTTTCTTGCTTATTGTATGAACTTTGTAGTTCTTCTTCTTTAATCTTGAGAGCTTCTTCTAGATCCACAACTTTACTTTCACTATCTTCACTATTGTTTGCACAAAGAAGAGTATTACAAGTGGCCTTCTCCTTTTTCTTCTTTGCCATGAGTGCTTGTAGATCTTCGTCAGAATCTGTTTTCATCTTCTTCAATTTTTTGCTATACATGATTTCTAAGATATCTCCTTTCCTCGAGTAACCTTCTTCTTTTTGCTTCTTAGCCATGAGCACTTTCGGATCTTGGTCGAATCTTCTTCATCTTCACTGGACACTTCATCATCATCTTCTTTTGCATAATAACTCTTTCTCTTTTCAAATTGTTTCCCTTTACCATGCTTTTCTTTATAAGGACATTTAGCAGACATAATGACCGACTTTTTCCACACTCAAAACATTTGAAGGAAGCTTACCTTTGAATCTTCCAAGTACCTAGTTGGAGCTTTCTCACGAAATTTGCTTCTTCTTCATCGTGATATAGCATGGAATCTTTGACAACTTCCTTTTTCCTTCCCTTTAGTAGATGCCTTAAAGCGAGCTTCTCTTACTTGAGAAGGGCCTCCTTGTCTCATTTCAAAAAGCGATTCGAGTACCATGTAATTGAACAATAGTAAGAGTTTGCAAATCTTGTCTTTCTTCAATAGATTTAGAAACTTTAGAGTCAAATTTCTTTGAAGTCAATGATCTTAAGACCTTTTCCACACGTAGTAGTATCAGCTATGGTTTCACCCAAATTTCTCATTCGATTTACAATATCATCCAGACGAAGAAAGAAATCGGCAACACTCTCATCTCTATGCATCTTCAAATTTTTCATATTCAATTCTAAGAGTTTGGAGTTTTGCACCTTTTACCTTTGTGTCTCCTTCATAGCTTAGAATGATTTTGTCCCATATGTCCTTTGCCTAATGTAGTTGCATCACTTTAGCAAATTCGATTCGGACATGCTTCCCAATAAGACATTCATGCTTTGGCATTGATTTCATACTTCTTTCTTTCACTGCATCAGTAGGAATACTTCAGCGGTATTGATAACCTTCTTCCACGATTGCCCATACATACGCACCAAGACTTTGCGGATAAGCTTTTGTACGTACCTTCCGAAGATCGGTTGCTTCCATTGAATAGAGGGTGGCTTTTATAGACATTACTCCTTCTTGACTTTCCCATTGCGATGGATCTCCTTTAAGCGATCAAGCTTACGCACAAGGACCCGCTACGATACCAATTGTTGGGAAAAATCGAGAGGGGGAGGGTGAATCGCATTTACTGCATATTCAAACTTTTACTTTTTTCATTCCTTAAAAACCCATACGCTACTTTACTACAGATGAGCCCAACGTGATATACGCGGGATCCCATTTATGAAACTAGCGTATACACGAGATTTAGATATGTCATTAAATCTTCACTTAAACCATTCCATCATTTATTCATCGGATATTCAATAAGCGAGAACGGTGCGATAAGATCAGAATAAACCATCACACAAAGCATCACACATGAACACCGAGGATTTTTAGGTGGAAACCCAAATCGGAGAAAACCACCATTGCGATTGCTCTCGACCTTCAATATTTTATTATAGAGAAAACATCTTACAACATATGTGCTCTGGCGAGACTTGACCAAAGACGAGGCACCCACTGCGCTCGTTTATCAGCCCTCTCCTGGAAGGGAGCTACGACCACGACTGCGTTTACCGACCTCACTGGGAAGGGAGCTACAACTGATCTCGTTATACCAACCTCACCTGAAGGGAGCTACAGCTCCGATCGAAGGCTACAACCCTCGACACCACCTTGGACCACGTTTCATCAATTTTCACACTTTGGATCCAACAACTTCAATAGAACACCACTTGCAGGGCCACATTTCATCATATTTTCATCACGGACCCTTTCCATACATTTTTAAGCACAACCATACATCATCACGATACATATCAACACGTATCGAGATAGCATAAACACGACGAGAACGACTCGGATATTTCATACCTTGCTTCAGCAAACCCTAGTTTGCATACGCTCTTTTACTTCATCGATTTCGCGTATATACGCGTTTCCGATCCACACAAACCTGCGTATACCTCGAGTGTATATTTTATTGCGCATACGCGCTTTCTCTTCGTCGCTGCGTATATACGCGCTTCCTCCGCGATCGAGTAGCGTATAGATCTTCAATTATTCCAGCAGCATACTTCTTGCATCAGATATTCGATTCGATTTACCCTTTCACTTCGGACAGGATGTTCGCCTAGATGTTCGCCTCATCCACGGATCTAGGCCTTCCATAAGCGAGATCTAGTAAATACAAGTGCATTTCAGATCTAGATCCTCGCTTCATCATTGGTGCATCATACACTCATATTTATCTTCAAGTGTAACCTTTTCCAATCAGATCTACTTCAGAGAGAAGTATTCATTCAAGCTCGGACATCTTGCACCCACCCTCATGTTGTGCACAATGAATTTCTTCTCCTTTTATATGATTATCCTTTTTCAATACCATGAGCCCCTTTTTTCAATACCATGGACCAAAACAATACCATAAGCCCAAAACTACCCGGACGGGGGTCAATTAGGCGGATCATTACCCAATACTATGGGTCAATACCATGGTGGTTACCCTTGGATTTTCACTTTTGAGCGCTTTAGCCCATACGCGACTTGTAACGTTCCTTTCAGCGTGCATACGCACTTCCCTAGGCCAATCCGCGTATACCAAGAGACATGCTCTTTTTCATCATTCTCTCGAGTACATTCTGCAAATCCTTTCTTCATTGCCCTATCCAGTAAATACTGTAGATACATCGATTTCCTTCATCAAGGACATATTCTATCAAACACAACTTCATCAAGTAAGTTGTCATCATCTTCATCAAGTGGGTTTCCTTTCAAGTACAACACTCAACATCATATCATCAACAATCATCATATCACTTCGTATTTACATCATTTAACAAGTCCATCAAGTCAAGCATAACTTCATCAGGTGGAGTGCCATCAAGGACAATACATGTCAACAGTCGCACGTCTTCATCTTCATTCAGTGGGTTGCCATCAAGGACAACACTCTGCATCATATTTCCAACATGTTCTCTTGTTTCTAGACCCACCCTAGGGCTAGAGGGATCGCTTATGTCCGCAGAGGGGATTTTACTACACAACAAGTATGGATTATGGTAAAAGTGGAAAGAGGGAGTGAAGCTTCAAGGCTTCACCGATGCAGATTGTGGAAGTAGTCCATCAAACAAGAAGAGCACATCAGGGGAAATCTTTAGCATAGGATTAACAATAGTTTCTTGGTACAACATGCAACCTAGATCGTTTGCACTCAGTTCAGCAGAGGGAGACTACATGGAAGCTATTTAGGAAGCATGTGCGGCCATTTGGATGAGGAAGATACTTATTGGTTTGTTCGGCCATCAGATGGGTTCGACGATGATACATCGTGATAACCAAAGTTGGATTAAACTCTCGGTTAATACAATATTCCATTACAGGTCCAAGCATATTGATATTTGGTATCACCATCTCAGATATTGTGTTTAGAGGCACATTATGTTGTTGCATTACATTCCCACAGAGGATCATGATGCAAACATCTTGAAGAAGGTGTTGGAAAAGAGAAAATTTGAGTACCATAGATCTAGGTTTGGGGTAGCTGATAATCCCTTTCTTGCTGAGAGGGAGTGTTGAAATTCAATAGGAAAATGCACCTGCATATTGGTCAGGAAATTCTATTTCACACTGATGAGGAATTTCGCATATTGGTCAGGAAATTCTATTGCACATTGGTGATGGATTTCTAATGCACATTAGCGAGGAAATTCTATTGCACACTAGTGAGGCATTTCTAATGCACACTGGTGAGGAATTTGGGGGTCTAATTTATTTTTCCCTTAATTAAATTGGACAATAAATTGTAATTTCATCTCATAACAACTTGTATCAACTAACTAAGTCATGATGACTAAGTTAGCTTAGGAAATTCAATTTGAGGATCTAATATTAGGTATGTATAGTGATCCTAATATTTTGGGGGTCTAGTTGTAGTTAATGCACTAGTGGGGTGTAGGTGTGAATCAGTTAACTCAATTAATTGAGTTATAACCAACTTAACTAGTTCAAACTGAGTGATGAATTAGTGAGAGGTCGAGTGAATTAAATTAGATTTAATTCACAAGTAGTGATCAATTAGATAACTAATGATTTGCTATTAATAGCTGCATGCATATCAGTTTTGAGGAAGACCCAGTTGAGATAAATGTTAAAGGGAACATAACTATCAGTTGTATTTTTAGAGAATTGCCCGAGTGAAATTATAAAGTCAAGAGGATTCCATGATGGATTGCACAATCAAGGAAGGGAATTAATCCTACTTAATAGGGGGGAAATACTTTAGGAATTGCGCGAGGAAGGCAATTTGAAGGAAGGTTGAGAATTGGTTGTGTGTTTGTCCAATTTTTCCTAGATCAGTGTGAGACAATTGGTAGAGTGTGGGAGATTCTTTTGAGCAAGAAATCATTGTATTGTTTCATGATTCCTTGACTTTATACAATATATGATAGCGGGGTTTTGAGAATTTTTTTTCCCCAACAAAATCTTGTGATGTGCGATTGATTTACTTGTTTCTCTTACTTACATGTGATTAAGAAATTGTGTTTTGTATTATAAAAATATTGTAGAAGGATTAGTATCTTGTTTTACTACATCACAAGATCAGATTGAATCCATTGGCATAGAATTTTTATAAATTTCTACATTATTAACAGTCAAGTTTCAACAAGCAATATAAAATTGATTCACACTCAAGATCTAACTTAACATAGGTTTTTTATTCCATGGAAATCTAAGGTAGTTCAATATGGGACACAATTGATTGTGTCATACCCTGAACTCCTCTATATTGTTATATTTTTTGCCTTTATTCCTAATAATATATTTTCTATTTCAATTAATGCCAATTTTCCTATTTTTTTCTAATTATTTTAGAATTTTGAACTTAATTCCTAAATTCAACTTGGTCTTCTAGAATGAAATCCTCATTTATAAATATTATTAACTCTTTTGAAAGATTACGTTTAATTCCTTTTCTCAACCTCTTTGTTTTTATGAGACAATTTACTTAAATGTGTAATTTATTTTTTAGTTATTAATTGACTAGTGTATCCTCGTATTTCCTCTCTTTTAAACCAAAAATAATGAGTTTCAAAGATTTTTTTGTGTTCATATTCTAACTCTATAAGCCTATTTGTTTCCTTCATGATAGGTTTAGTATTTTATTGAATTTATAAACCATTTAGGACCAAATTTGTATTTAGATCTTCTTTCTCTTTAATAATGTTACTCAAACTAGGATTTCTTTAGATTATTGACTTCAACTTCTTAAATTGATGGCCTCTTTTTCTTCACTTTGTTTTTCCAATTCTTGTAATTAAATATACATTTTTGCAATTTATCATTAAACCTTAATATTTTATTCTTTAAATATTTATAAATGGTTTCTTTCAAAGATATTATTAATCATTATTTTTAATTTGATTTATTGTTTGAATTTATCATCTCATTATGTACCTAATAACCTTATATTAATAATTATATAAAACTAAAAAATTATATATATATATATATATATTTGTAAGCTTGGTAGGATTACATATTCATCATGTCCAATATATCATCACGATCGGAGTGAGAAATTAAACCAGTGACTTCACATCAAGGAGTGTCTTAACAGAACACCCAATCACCATCTATCCAAGACCCCTTGGACATATATAACCTTATATTAATAATTATATAAAATTAATATTAATATAAACTTCTTTGAGAGCTCTGCAAAAAACCTAAGGTAAATGGTGGAACCCTAGGTTTTCACTCGTTGAGAGTGCGGTGAAATGGGGTGTGCACAAGTGGTAGGCACATGGGAATTTGGAGAAAATTCATTAAGGCTAGCCATGTGGTGTTTCTTGGAGGCGGAAAACAAAAATTTGGAGTGACATGCATACATATTACACAACAACCACGCCCTGAGAAAAAAATTTATAATTGGTGGTTTTTGTTTTGTCTCATGATTTTTTTTGCAATGACGACTTTTGGTCTGGTCCGGTGAGGGAGTTGAGGCTTTCACGTTTCAATTTAGAAATCAGCTAAAAAGTGATCAACAGGGTTGTTTTTTTTAATCTTAGAGCTATAGTCACATGCTTGACATTTTGGTGGTGGTAAGTATTGTTTTCTCGAAATGTTTAGCCTTATTTTTATTGTTTTTCCCTACTTTCGGTGGCTAGTTTGGGTTTAAGGGGCTACAATATTCCTAGGAGCATAGTGAAAATGGACGTGTGTTATTTTTTATTACGAGAGGTGGTTAAAAAATTTTTCCTAAAAATTTACCGGGTGTCGAGCAGTCTGTCGGTTTTGTGGGTAAGCAACATGGGGAAGGAGAAGGATTTTGTGGATGTGGAACCAACTATGGAGGAAATCATTTCGTTTTTGGGTTTGGTTCCAATGAAGTAGAACCTGGATAAGGTCACCCTTCCACCTAGGTCAGATGCTCGCAGGGATGGGGAGGAAAATATGAGGTGGATTTCGGCTGAGGGGTTTGTCTTGCCGAAAGGGGTTGACCTGGAATCCCATGTTTCCTAAGACCCTAGCAAGTCTCTGCCAGAAACTACTCGAGCAATGCCTGGGATGGGGCAAAAAATTCCAGTCGGGTTTATACCCTGGAGGTAAGTACAAATTTCCCCAAGAGCTCTGTTTCTTATATTTTCCATTCAGGGGGACTCAAGGATATTTTCTATGGGACAAGATTTGAAGGGAAATTGGGGGTTAATGTTGGCCTAGGAGTGAGGGGTTTGACTAATTTTTTGGGGAAGTCTGGGGTGACATTGTGGTTGGAAGGTCACGCACACCTTATCACCTGCATAAGGGCTAGCTCGTACCTGTCGGCGGGTATATGTGAGAAAGATAATAATTGTATGAAGGGTATGGGCTGGGGCTCATAGGGGGGCTTTGGAAGTTACACCTTTGGGGAGCAAGGAGGTGGAAATACTGGACAGTTAGTGGTAAGAGGGAAAGAGAGGGGAAAATTTCTCTGGGGTCGCTCCGTTGAAATGGGGAGACTATGGGTTGGAGTCAGAAAAAATGGGGTTGGAGTTAAACCCGAGGTCAGGAGGGGTTGATGGTGTTTTGGAGGAGGTGACATAGGCTTATGTTGAATTCAAACAAGAGGAGGGCTCTATTGGAGTGGTGAACACTACCAGGAGTTCTGTGAAACATGGAGGGCAGTCTGGGGTTAAAAGAAATAAGGGGAAAGTGATTAAGGAAAGAAATGGGTGTCCTAACCTGGTGTTCAGCGTTGACCTAGACTTTGATAGTGTGATGGCAGCATCATAGTCTAATTCTTGTGGGTAGAGTAGGGGGGAATTTTTCTCGGTCGAATACATAACTGAATGGATAAAGAAAAACCGGGAATCTGCCCCGCACAGGGAATTGGAAGTTATTACACCGTCAAAAGTTTGGTTTATGCTCAATTTCAAGAACACTGTTACTCTAGAATGGGTAATGAAAGGAACTAGGGTTTCTTTATTTCACTGGTCCTTTTAAAGATATGGACACCACTGTTTGATTCCAATAGGGAATGATTGGATGAAACACTGGTGTGGGTGCGATTTCCTGCCCTTCCTCCAAATTTATGGACTGTGGATGTTTTTTGAGCGATTGGAAACAATTTGGGTACCTTTCTGGAGGCCGACATGTCTTTTATGGAAATAAAAGTTAGGAACATAACTTGTATATCTGTGAAATTAGCTCCAAGGGAGGGGCTGATTGCAACAATTATCCTTAATAGGGAAGGACATTCCTATGACCAGATGGCCAACTATGAATACTTGCCATTTTGGTGGCATAGGTGTCATAAACATGGACACTTGGCACGTGATTTACCACTAGTACTTAACAAAATCAACTGTCACAAAGGATGGATAAATCAGGTTCCTAGGCACTAGAGAGATAGGGAAACTCAAGAGGACATTGAAGACAAGTAGGAATGTTTTTGTGGAGGCACACCAAAAGGCAGAGGAGACAGCATGAGTGGAAGCCACTAAAAATCAAAGTAGAATAGTGGAGTAGGACATGGAGATGGATATCAACCAGGAGCAGACAATACTAATCCCTGTTGATCCTACATAAAATTTAGCATGTACTGCTCCATGTCCCTCATCTCCTATTTTAAAATATTTTGATCATTTGTTAAATTATATGAAGACGCCTGGTCCCTCCAGGCTAGTTACAAATGAAACTATGTGTGTTAGAATCTCTCTATGTCAATGGATAGCATTATCACCACTATTCCCAATTTATCCATTGATACTATCCCATACAATATGAGATACAGGGAAAAAAAAATAGATGGATGTAGAGATGTGCGGGGGGTTAGGGAAAAATCGCCATATTGAAAAATAGAAAAGGATCAGAGGAAGGAAAACATATATTTCAAAAGCCCAACTAAGAGCCATCATTGAAATTGCAGATGAAAAACAATTTTCCTTAAAAGGAGCACTTACTGAAGTGTGTTCCCCTGACATTGTGACTAAATGATCATTTTATCCTTCAATTGTAGAAGTCTGGCTAGTGCACCTAAAATAATAGCACTTAAAGAACTCATATACGACTACAAACCTGATGTCTTAATGCTTCTGGAGACTTTCAGTCAGGGGGATCAGGTGTCAAAAATATTATCTTCTTTCATCCCGCGGTGGAGCTTTGTAACCTCAGATGTCAGGGGAAAATGTGGTGGTTTGACTATTAGATTTAAAAATTGTACTATCAGGCTGAATAATTCATGGACTTCTGATATTCTGATTGGGGTGGAGGTTTTTTATCTGGAACTTGGATCAGAGATTACTCTAGTGAATTTTTATGGCCCATGTAAGGATCAGGTTATTTTCTAGAGCACACTTCTTTCTAAATATTTCGTGATTGGACTAGACTTGGTTATGGGGGGTGACTTAAATTTTTCTCTAGGGATGGAAAAGACATGGGGTCCTTGGGCTAGGGCTAAACCTATAGCTGATTTTTTCCTAAAAAATTTAAGAGGAAACTTGATTAAATCAAACCTCATTAAGATCTCCCATACTTGGAAGAATAAAAGAGTGGGGGAGGCTCAGGTGGCTAAGAGATTGGACCATTTTCTACTTATTTATGATCTGGCCAACCGTTTATAGTTTTTCAAAAATGGGTTGGTTCTAGGGGATAATCAGATCACAACCCAATACTCTTGGAATTCGTTGGCCCTAATAGAAAGCCAGGCTCTCCATTCAAATTTAATGTTGTTTGGATGAGAGAGGAGAACTATCAAAATCTGGTAGCTAATACGTGGTGCCCAATGAGTGGGGAAGAGAACTTTTCTTTCACCGATGATTTTGTAAATAATATGAAAAACATTAAGAGGGCTATTATTCTATGGGAAAAGGGAAACACTATAAAGGATACCATGGCGCTTAGGGCTAATGAGGAGGCACTTGATCAGATGAATAATCAAGGGGATGAGGACTATGTGATGAGGATTCGAGAGGAAGAATAAAATTTTTGGAGGTTAGGAGAAGGAAATTCCTACTTGAAAGGGAAGAACAATGGAGATTAAAGAGTCGTGCTAACTAGCTAACAACTAGTGATGATAACACTAAATTATTTCAAAATTATTCAAAGTGAAGAAGGAATTCCAACACCATTTGGGATCATGATAATCCTAAGGGAGAGGTGGCCAAAAATTTCTAGGGGCTTTCCACAATGGGGAAAAATCGTTTCAGGAATCTATATGGAAATCAAGAGGGAGCACCAATTCAGGAAGTAATTAAGGTGGAACAAATTTTCCCTAGGTATGTGGATGAGGAGGAAAATAATTATCTTTTGGATCCTGTGGAGCAAAAATAGTTTGAGATGATATTGAAAGATATGAAAAAAGACAAGAGCCCAGGCCCGGATGGGTGGATGGTGGAATTCTTCCAACATTTTTTTGATCTATTGGGGGATGCTATCACAAATTTGGTGGAGGAATCTTGAAAAAAGGGTTGTATCTTTGATGCAATTAAAATGAATTTCCTTGCCCTCATTCCTAATATAGACTATCCCTCATCCTTTTATGACTTCAAACCTATATCCTTGTGTAATTGTATCTACAAAATCATTGCCAAAACAATTTCAAACAGATTAAAACCTTTTTTATATTGTAGTCTTTCTAAGAATAGTTTGGTTTTCTAGATGGAAGGTAGATCCATGAGGCTATTGGAGTAGCTCAGAAATCCTTGCATAATATTAAGTTGTCAAGGAAGAAGTGTATGATTGTGAATATTGATTTATCAAAGGCCTATGACTGAATTACTTGGTTATATTTAAGGCTTCTTCTAACTCATCTTGGTTTTATAATTGATTTCATCAATTGGATTATGAGCTGCATTACAAATGTTTCTTTTGTCATTCTTATTAATGGTGATGCATCCCCCTTTTTTCAAAATGAGAGAGGGCTCAGACAAGGGTTTCCCCTCTCTCCCCTGATTTTCCTACTTTTTGCTGAGGGTTTAAGTCAGTTGATTCACCAGTATAGGAGAAGAGGTGAATTTAAATGCATTGAGGTGGCAATAATCCTATTCATATCCCATTTATTATTTGTGGACGATATTCTTTTGTTCAGTAATGGGAACTAGATGGAAATTCAAAGGTTGAAAAATATTCTGGATTTACTCATGAAGGAAACTGGTATGGCTATAAACAACCATAAATCATCTCTCACACATGAAGGTATGTCGAATGCAGACATGGCCTGGTCCTTAAACATTCTCCATTTATCCCAGAACAGTTTGGGAACCAACATCAAATATCTAGGGTTCTATTTGAAACCAAACACTTACAGGAAATAGACTGGCAATGGTTAGTCAGAAAAATTGAAAAATTTATAAGTATATGGAGCTACAAGTGGCTTTCTAGGGCATGGAGATCAGTACTCATCAAATAAGTCTTAATGGAAATCTCGGTATACTAGATTTCCCTGAAATGGGTCCAAAAAGTAACTATTAATAAAATTAGGAGTATTTGCAGTGGTTTCCTTTGGTCTAACAAGGAGGATAATAAGGTTCTCCCATGGGTGTCTTGGGATAAAATAGAAAAGTCAAAGGAGTGGGGTGGTTGGGGCATAAATAATTTACACACTTTTTCCATGTCATTGGTAGAAAAATTGGGATGGAGGATCCTGATTGAGAAAAACCTATGGACGAATGTGATTAAGAGTAAATATACTGATCCACTTCTGGTGGATGAATGGATCAGGAAGCCAGATAATGGTCTTTCAAATTCCTCAACGATTTGGAAATTTATTCTGATGATGTTAGGGTTAGTGGAAAATGGACTTGCATGGATTATAGGAAATGACAAATTGTGTAGGATTGGCTTGGATCCTTGGGTGGGATGCAGCGACCAGTTTATACTCTCTAATAATTTTGTGTAGGCTCTTAAACTAAAATGGGATTATACTCTGAATAATATTGGAAAGCCAGGAGATTCCACAATATGGGCCCAAGCATGGAAATCAATAGAGGATTTAATGATCAACCATTAGTTTGGACAGGAATGGTATGGATACATTCAAGAATTATCCCGCTCGAGAGTTATACTTAAGGATTTCCTAGACTCTTTTTGTTGGGTTCACACAAAATATGGAATTTACTCTCCTAAATAAGGTCATTATTATATAATGAAAAGAAGAGAAATGGGGGCTCAAGATTGGTGGTTAAAATATTTTTGGAAAGTGGAAGGGCCTACAAAAAAAGAAAAAACTCTTCTACTGGTGCATTTTGAAGCAGAGGGTCCCAACATGGGACATACTCCAAAGTAGGTTCTTAAATAGCCCAAGTTGGTGTCGCCTATGAAAATATTCAGAGGAGTTTATTGATCACCTCTTTCTATATTGCAACTTTACCAAAAACATTTGGGAGCACACTCTATCACTATGTGAAATCGGGACTATGTGGCAAGGTAAAAAATGTGGTCAGGCCTGGAGATTATGGTGGGAAACAAACAAGGACCAATAATTTAGATGTATTCCTCTCCTAATTGACTGGGGTTTCTGGTTGGCCAAAAATAAAGGAACTTTTAAGGACGCCATCTCATCCCCCTCCATTGTGGTTGTGGAATGTGCTAGCATCCTTTCTTTTTTACCCTCCACTGTCTCATCCAAAACACCAAGGAATGTAAGGATCGAACATATAAACTTTGATATCCCATGGGAATATTTTGATGGAGCAGTCAATAACCAAAGGAAATGTGGTTTAGGTATGATAATTCACAAAAATGAAAATGTTCCAATCATTTCTTCTGTGGTACTTGGAGAAGGCACAAATTTTTTTTCTGAACTACAAACACTTAAAATTCTCATCTTCTGGCTCATCCAATTTGGCATTAAATCAGTTCAAATCTTCGGTGACTCCATGAATGTCATAAACTAGTTTAACAACATAGAGAGATGTCAAAATTGTTTGTTACTTCCAATTCTTGAAGAGATACAAGAATTAACAATGCATTTTATAATGATTTATGTATCCCATATTTAGAGGGAATGAAATGGGATCACTGACTATCTTTCTAAGGAAAGTTTACAACAAGTTCCAGACTCATGGCATATAGAGGAAAAGGACGAGATGGGGGTCTGTGTGTCAGACACTAGACAGTATTGACATAATGACCTTCATTCTACACCAAATGAATGTTTTATTTCACTCTAGAAAATTCTTTATATCCTAGATTTAATTTTTGTATATATAGTTTTTATGGACATACTGATATTTTTGTGTTTTATTTTACTGTGTTAAAATTGTTTGGGACTTGTTTCAGTTGTTTTACCCATAAGGGAGGCCTAATTTTTTAACTTTTTTAACTCAAATTTTGATGATTGTGAGGTGTTTTTTCTGAAATGGAGGCCATGTTTATCACTAGAATTTGATCACCATGGTTGACTGGTCCACTTGATTTTTTTTTCTTTCAGTGCCACCTAGTTTATGGTACACACTAGTTTATTTTTTCTTGTTATGGACATACTATCGTTCTTGCCCTTAATGGGTGATGAAAACAAAAGGAATGATGGGGCATATACAATGTAACTTTTTTCTATATATAAAAAGTTCAATTTTTTCTCTGGAAAAATAAAATTATATATATATATATATATATAAAGAAAATTTAATAATGTATTTGATAATTCTATATATTATTAAAAGGTATTTGGGGTCATTTTCTTATCATATTTAATGATTTTATATATTCTTAAAGAGTATTTAAGAGGGGAAATTTTTTTTTTCATGTTTTGGTATTTTGTTTTTGAACGTATAAGTAATTTAGCCTGAACTATTCCTAGACGGGGTGACCCTCATGGTAACCACTTATCCTCGACGCACACACCAGGGCTTGTTCGGCCTCCCCGCATGCATTCATAGCGCCATTATGTGCCATCACATACCTCACTGCCAGCGAATTCCGATATCATTCACACATTTTGTAATTGAATAAAGGGGAGATTGTGAAACTCTCTCTAGTTTTTTTGTTCATGAGATTAATTTGGACAGAGTGGAGAACATTGGTGCTAGTCCTTGGTATCATGATGCCTCATTATGGTCAATGCCTTGGGTGAGATACAGGGTGGATGCCTGGGCTTGATTATTTTTTGTCAGCACTGGTTTGTTGGAATGCTCCGCAAACCCCAAAAAGTGATAAGCTAAGGTGTCGGTTCATATTCATGCTTTCAATCTTTGGTCATGGAATTTCAAGTTTACGGAGCCTTCAGAGGTCATGCCTACAGTTCTGGGTAAGATATTTTTTATGTCGGTTTCTTTTATCGTGCTCAGAATTAGTTTGTTCATTCGGCGTCTTGTTGGGACTGCCCTGCCTTCGAGTTATTTTTGGTAAATTATTTTACCCTATATGAGTGGGAGGGTGCTCTCCCACACCATAGTAGACCCTCCTAGTGGATCGGTTTCCATCTAAAGTTGAAGGGAAAAGGAAATAGTTATTTTTCATCTGGGGGCAAGGATGTTGTCAATTCTAAGTATGGGGGGTCGTGGAGGGATCTTAACCTTCTCTGGTGCTAGGATGGAGTAATTACAGGCTCTCTTGGTGTGTCAGTGTCTGTTTACGGGTTGTTTATATGCATCCTCCAAGAGCTGCACTTTTGTGGGTCCAGTTTTTTTGTATATTGCAGGTGTTGTGAATTTTTGTCTCTAGCCTCCCCCCTCCATCGTAAGTTTCGCCTCGACCTCTTTAGCATGTCATTCCAACAAGGATACCCTCATCGAGGGGGAGGGAACCATATTATTGTATGGAATCCTGAACCTAGCAACAAATTTCCCTCGGATACTTCTAAACGCCGAGAGACAGAAGAAGTAGTCACTATCTCACCGGCTCACTTCCCAAGCCATTTTGTGGCCCCTGCCACTTTGGATTCCATCATTGACCAGCTTTGAAATATCCAAATTAACATGGATATTCACTCAAACCACCACTTTGTATATCACAATGAGACAGTGGCATATATAAATGACATCCAATACAATTAAAATGAAATTATGGAACAATTGGATAGCCTTCGCCGTAACCACCATCACACCAATGATTACCTTCCCAACCTCGAAGTGAGGGTGGAACACATATGTTTTCATATGCATGATCATGTCATTTACTTTGCAACTCCCCCTGTAATGCACCCCAATCCCCCTCCTTGATATTCTTGGTACACCAGGATCGACATCGATTTCACTGGTTTCGACTTCACAAAGAGTGAAGCAGATGCAAATATATATCATATTGTGATTGATGGTAAGATTTTCATTATTGTACTTGATGTAGATGACCTGATAATGACAAGTGATGAGTAGCTCATAACTTCTTGAAAAGAGGATCTTGCAAGAAAATTTGAGATGAAGGACATGGGGCTTTTGCATTATTTCCTTGGTTTGGAAATATGGAAAGGAGACAGGGAGCTATTTGTATCTCAGGGCAAGTATGCCAAGGATATTTTGAGGAATTTCCACATGGAGGGAAGAAAACCCTTTGGAGACTCATCTTGCACGAAACTAGAGGAAGGAGGATTCTACTTCAGGTGAAATAGCGGATGCTAATGTTTACAGGCAGCTTCTGGGTTCACTTATGTATTTGGTGAACACATGACCAGACATATGCTACGCAGTTAACTAGCTTAGTCAAGCATGAAGCCAACCAAGCTATTTTGGAAGGTAGGGAAACATGTATTGAGATACCTCAGGGGTACTGCAGAGTATGTATTATGGTATAGATGGACAGAGGGAGTGAAGCTTCAAGGCTTCACCGATGCGGATTGAACAAGTAGTCCATCAGACATGAAGAGCATATCAAGGGGAATATTCAACATATGATCAATAATAGTTTCTTGGCACACTAGGAAACATATATCATTTGCACTCAGTTCAGTAGAGGCAGAGTACATGGAAGCTAGTCAGGTTACATGTGTGGCCATCTAGATGAGGAAGATACTTGTTGGTTTTTTCAGTCATCAGATGGATCTGACGATGATACATTGTGATAACTAGAGTTACATTAAACTCTTTGTTGATCCAGTAGTCCATGACAGGTTCAAGCATATTAATATCAGGTATCACCATCTAAGAGACTGTGTTTATATGTACATTATCTTGTTGCATTATATTCCCACAGAGGATGAGGATGCATACATCTTGACAAAGGTGCTCGCAAAGAGAAAATTAGAATATCACAGAGGCAGGATCGAGGTAGCTGATAATCCCTTTCTTGTTGAGAAGGAGTGTTGAATTTCAACAAGAAAATGCACCCACACATTGGTGAGGAAATTATATTTCACACTAGTGAGGGATTTCTCATGCACATTAGTGAGAAAATTCTATTGCACACTCACGAGGAATTTCTGATGCACACTGGTGAGGAATGTGGGTGTCTAATATATTTTCCCCTTAAATAAATTAGACAATAAATTGTAATTTCATATCATAACAACTTGTATCAGTTAACTAATTCATGAAGGCTGAGTTAGCTCAAGAAATTTGATTTAAGGGTCTAAGATGAGGCATGTATAGTGATCCTAATATTTTTGCGGTCCAGTTGCAGTTAATGCACTAGTGGAGTGCAAGTGTGAATCAATTAACTCAATTAATTGAGTTATAATCAGTTTAATTAGTTCTAACTGAGTGATTAATTAGTGAGAGGTTCAGTGAATTAAATTAGATTTAATTCACAAGTAGTGATCAATCACATAGCTGATGATTCGTTATTAATAGTTGCATTCATGCCAGTTCTGAGGAAGGCCTAGTTGAGACAGAGGTTAAAGGGAACCTAACTATTAGTTGTATTTTTATAAAATTTCCCGAGTGCAATTATAAATTCATGAGGATGCCATGATGGATTACGCAGTCAAGGAAGGGAATTAATCCTATTTAATATGGGCCTAATTCCTTAGGAATTGCGTGAGAAAGGGAGGTTGAAGGAAGGCTAAGAATTGGCTATGTGTTTGTCCAATTTTTCCTATATCAGTGTGAGAGAATTTGTAGTGTGCGGAAGATTCTTGTGAGTAAGAAAGCATTGTATTGTTTCATGATTCCCTGAATTTATATAATATATGATACCATGGATTTGAGAAGTTTCTTTCCCCAACAAAATCTTCTGTTGTGTGATTGATTTACTTCTTTCTCTTACTTACATGTGATTGAGCGATCGTGTTTTGTATTCCGCAAATATTGTAGAAGCATTCAGTATATTGTTTTAGTACATCACAAGATCAATTGAATCCATTGGTATAAAATTTCTATAAATTTCTCCATTAGCGATAGTCAAGTTTCAAAGAGAAATATAAAATTCATTCACACTCAAGATCTAACTTGACATAGGCCCTTTGTTCCATGGAAATATAAGGTATTTCAATATGGGACACAATCTATTGTGTCATACCCTCAACTCCTCTCTATTGTTATATTTTTTACCTCTATTCCTAATAATATACTTTATATTTCAATTAATGATAATTTTCCTATTTTTTCTAATTATTTTCTTAATTCCTAAATTCAACTTGGTCCCGTGGAATGAAATCTTCATTTATAAATATTATTAAACATTTCAAAAAATTATGTTCAATTCCTTTGCTAAACCTCTGTTGTTTTATGAGACAAGTTACTTAAATGTGTAATTTATTTTGTACTTATTAAGTGACTAGTGTATCCTCACATTTCTTCTCTTTTAAACCAAAAATAATGAGTTTCAAAGTTTTTTTTTGTGCTCATATTCTAACTCTAGAACCTATTTATTTCCTTCATGATAGGTTTAATATTTTATTGACTTTATAAACTATTTAGGATCAAATTTGTATTTATCTCTTTTATCTCTTAAAAATGTTACTCAAATTAAGATTTATTATATTATTGACTTCAACTTCTTAAATTGATGGCCACTTTTTTTCACTTTGTTTTTCCAATTCTTGTAATTAAATCTACATTTTGCAATTTATCCTTAAGCCTGAATATTTTATTCTGTAAATGTTTATGTATTTTATCTTCGGATGTTATTGCTAATCTTAATTTTTAATTTGATTTAATGTTTGACTTTATCTTCTCATTCATATCTATATGTACATAATAACCTTATATTAATAATTATATAAAATGAAATTCATATATATATATATATATAACCTTTTTTTTGTAAGCTTGGTAGGACTACATCTTCATCATGTCCAATATATCATCCCAATCGAGGCGAGAAATTCAACGAGTGACTTCACATCAAGGAGTGTCTTAACAGAACGCCCAGTCACCATCTATCCAAGACCCCATGGACATATATAAACTTATATTAATAACTATATAAATTAAAAATTAATATATATATATATATATATATATAGATATATAGATATATATAAAGAGTATTTAAGAATGTATTAGATAATTCTATATATTAGTAAAAGGTATTTAGGGTCACTTTCTTATAATATTTAATTATTTTATATATTCTTAAAGAGAATTTAAGGGGGGGAGAATTGTTTTTTATGTTTTGATATTTTGTTTCTGACTATGTAAGTAATTTGGCCTAAACTGTTCCCCGATGGGGTGACCCTCATGGTAACCACTTGTCATCTGCGCACCCACTAGGGCTTGTTTGACCTCCACGCGTGCATTCATAGTGTCATTATGTGCCATCCCAGCCCTCACTTCCAACGAATTCTTAGATAGTTCACACACTTTGTAGCTAATTACAGGAAAAATTGTGGAAGCCTCTCCAACTTGTTTGTTCATGAGATGAATTTGGACAGAGCGGAGAAAAATGGTGCTAGTCCATGGTTCCATACACCTCACTGTGGTCAAGGCCTTGGGTGAGATACAAGGTGGACACTTGATCACAGGTTAAATT
Organism: Pinus albicaulis; assembly: GCA_034641835.2. Lineage (NCBI taxonomy): Eukaryota > Viridiplantae > Streptophyta > Pinopsida > Pinales > Pinaceae > Pinus > Pinus albicaulis. The sequence goes on along the minus strand of CM076575.1, from coordinate 2,026,835,312 downwards.
TTATGCTCAAAAAACAAATTTATCATTTTGTCTCAAAACCGAAACGACCGCGTAGTGCTCTCCGTTTTGAATCTGGTGCACTTCGTTTCATGAAAAATGGTCTATATATGCTCCGAGAAATGAGTTTTTTCCACTTTACTAAATAGGAATTTAAAAAAATAAAATGACAGTTAGAAGCCAGGTTAGCAGTTTGTACTACTGACGTGGCATGTAGACTATGCAGGGTCATTAGATTGGAAATTTCTCCGACGAACGATAAGATTCCAAGTGGCAGCACAACAGTGGTTGAAATTCTGGGTGATGTGGCAGAGTTTTATTGGGTCGTTTTTGGGCCAATCAGGTGAGGACACATGGTGCATCCTTGGGCCACCACGTGGCCCCCTAATGTTGTATGGTAGTGTAAAAATGTTGGTCAAATTTCGAGTGGAGGCACTGGGGTTTGACCCCGCGACCTCTCACCACACAGTGCCATGCCCTACCAGCCCTCTTGCACCATGGTTCTTAACAGTCATAGGATTCCGTATATATTTATATAAGAATTTGTATTATGGTGGGGGTAAGGTGGGGGACAACCCTAAAGGGCCAGCCCCCAGTTCATAATACCATTGCGCCAAGACCACTAGAGGAGCTCCATTAACGCATACTTAAAACCATTAACCACGTTTATTTAACCTTAAACTTGCTTATTATGCGCCTAATCCAAAATTAATTTCAGATTAGTTAAAAGAACGATTTTAGCATTAAGTGTGCTTAATTTTCACTAAAATCCCACTTAATTTTAATTACAAATTAACCTGGCGGACCGCTAGATTCGGCGGAGACTGCTAGTTTAGTTGCAATTAGCTAGTTTTATTAGGGGAATTTTAAGGTCTAAAATGGGACTCCTAAGGAAATTATAAAATAATAGTGGAAGTAATAAAATAAGATTTGATTACATCATCAAATTTTAGAGGGGAAAAAGAAAAAACTACTTTTTCAACTCGTATTTTCAACTTATAGTCCAAAGTTTTTACTAAAATTTCGAGCAGGAGTGCTCATTGGATGAAAAAATTAATTCCTCATTCAAGGAGTACCCATGTTACATACTTTCGATGGATCCTATTACATGAGAAATGACAAATGCATGAAAAATGTGATTATAATCACGTTTTTCATGTATTTCTCATTTTTCATGTAGCAAGATCCATCGAAAGTATGCAACATGGGTACTCCTTGGATGAGGAATTAAAATTTTCATCCAACGAGTACTCCTGCTCAAAATTTGAGTAAACACTTTGGGACATAAACTAAAAATACGAGTTGAAAAAGTAGTTTTATTATTTTATTATTTTTTAATCTTTTTACCCTTTTATTTAAAAAATGGTCAATCATCCCCCATGGTTGAAATCATCATCTTGAATCCTATTGGTTCTTATAAAGTTTATTTTGGTTGTATATTTTTCTTAGGAGGGCCATTTTAGACCTCAAAATTCCCCTAATGAGGGCTTGAAATAGTGGGAAAAATTAAAATGGTCATAACATTTGAAGTTTTCGACCAATTCAAACTCAGAAAGAGACTACATGACCATTTTGAGCCATTATGGAGTCATTGGAGTAGGTTACTGGATCAAAAGAGCATTTTAAACATGCCAATTTGATAATTTGAGCATAATATAGAGGCCCAAGCCATGGAAGCTAGACTAAGGAGATGTATCCCAAGAGGGTTGAACTCCTTCATAAAATACATGTGTTAATGTTATGTATGGTGATGTTCTGTACTTTATTTATTGTTGTTCAACTCTTGTTTTTATGCTAAATTGTTCCATAAATTGACATGAAAAACACTCCTGAGACTTGATAATTTGCAAGAGAAATTGAACCCTTAAGCACACATAAGACATTGAATTCATAATATGAAAGAGTAAATAGCACAACAACACTATGATACTCCATTCAGATCATTTGTGGTATCAGAGCTAATGGTTCTTTAGGTTTTGTTGTGAAAGAAGGGAGATAATTGTTTGCAAGTTTATGTCATTCTTACAAGGTTAAAACTAAAAAGAGGAGAAGATAAGTTGGTTGAGAGCCCTGCAGTTGGGTCAAGAGGAAGAAAGGAAAGGTTTCCAAAGCCTTCAACACTAGCACATCCTCAATTTGAGGTTGAGTCTTCAGTCAGCATGTTTCATGAAGGAGAACCTATCATGACAGAAGATGAGATAGCATTCAAGAAGGCATTCTTTGATATGACTAAGATGGTTAATGTCCTCTATGAGGAAAGGAATGTAAAGATGAAAGGAGAGAGTTCTAGGCTTCCAAGAGGAGAGGTTTCTCTAGGAGGAGTAGGCCATGGAGATGGTGTTAGGATATTCTGACGCATAGGAAATATTTAAGTATAACTTGGTCTAGCATAGAGTTAGTTAAAGTGTGTTTATTTATTATGTATATTTGTAACTTATAATCCGACGGTCACGATATGTAGTGATTTGATGGTTCATTCTCTCCTCGGTATTACCGACACTTGATCCATGGCTTGACACCTGATTGGTCCATGATCTCTATTTAAAGAACATGAAGGGTCATTTTTTCGGTAACCGTTTATGAGAGAAGCTTCTGTAAATTTTATTTCTTTATATTAATAAATTTACTGAAGTGGCCACGTTGGCTCAGGTCGTGGACTGTTTCCCTCTTTGAGGGTTTTAACCATGTCAAATATTGGTGTACTGATCTTTGATCTATTTGTGGGTGGTGACCTTTGGTGTTTGATCTAAGGAACTTAACCTATAAATTCCTACATGGTATCAGATCCATTTTGATGGTCGCATCCGTTGTTGATCCAAATATGAAGCTGGTTTGACTGCATGCAATTTCCATTTTCTAGATCTATTATTTATGACCACTTTCAGGCCAAGAGAACTAATTTGTTGTGTCTGGAGCATTTATTATAGTGAGGAAACCCTTTAGTTTCATGCGAAAAGGTTTTCGATTTCCCAAGTTATGTCATTTTAGATCTGGAGGTATAAAGTATCTTTTTTGCAGTTATATTTATTAATCCTTCTGTTTATTTTGGTTCCCTCTCTTTATTTTGGTTTATATTTTTTTTTATTGTCGGATCTATACCCTCTTCTTTGTGTATGATATTTCATATGCGTTGTGTGCGATCTAGGAAAATAAGAAATAGGAAGACAAGATTTTTTACGTATTCTCTTTCCCCATGTCTTTGTGCAGTCTCACGAAATCAAAAATAGTGAAAAAATAGATAGTTACTGGTAAGACTAACTAGAAATCTAACGTTCTGTCGTAAGGCTTGTTTTTTTGCATGGATTTTGTGTTTTTTTTGCAGGAAAAAGCATGCACATTGAAGAGAGAAAAAAAAAAAAAAAACCATTCCTCCTTTCAAACAATTTCAGAATCTTTTTACTAGCTCACTTGGTGTAAATTTAGTTTATGAGAATAGAGGTCTTCGGTAAAAGTCTCTTTATCAAGCTTTTTTTTCTAAAAATATTTTTGTTAAGTTACCTTTTCTTATAAAGCCCTTTGGCAAGTTGTCAGTTTTAAAAAGAGGGTTTTATTTAAAAAGCACATGTAAAAGTAACATTGTAAAAGTGACTCTCACTTATTTATAAAAGTGGGTCACATAAAGTAGTTTTTTTTTAAGTGAGCTTATTGTATTAAGTTTGGAAAGGGGGGTGGGGTGTTTAAAGTGGAACTTAATCATCAGCTTTCAACCTTTAACGTAAGTATTTGGCATCTACAACATTTTTTTTCAAAAAATTATAGCTTCTTCATCCGGAAGTCGTTTTCCGAGCCGTTGTTTTTTAACTAACCTCATTTTCAGGATCTTTCCATTAGAGTAGTTAGTTTCAATTTTTGCAACTTCAGTTTAAAAAAAATGGAAATTGCATGCCCAGTTTTTCTTAACAACACCAATTATTTCCAATGGCTATCCTACATGATAGACTTACTTAGAAGTAAAGGGATTTATAGAATAGCCACATCATAAGAAACTAAACCTATCGATAGAGATAAAGCTGCTAAGTGGGAAAATAAATAAGATCAAGCACGAGGGTTGATAGGAATGTCCATTCCTCAAGATATTATATTTCATATCCAAGAAATTGACACCCCTAATGCAGATATGAAAAAGATAAATAATTTTTTTGGAATTAAAAATTAAATCAAGGCCCACCAGCTTGAAAATGGGTTGTTTACTTTGGACCCCAATAATTTCTCCTCTATTAAAGATTTTTTGTCCAAATTAAATACCCTTAGACTCTTTTAGAAGGTTGTAAAGACAAAAAGGAAGAAGGTAGCCTTATTTATTCCATTCTTTCTAAGCTTGGCCCTGCATACTCAATATTTGTTTCCACCTTCCATTCCACTAGAGAAGCCCTCATTTCTCGAGGAACATCCTACAAGTCCCCCTCTTTTGATGCCTTTTGTGATTCTTTGATAAGAGAACAATAAAAAATCTTACACCTTGGTCTTATTAATAGTGGAAAATCTTCTAAGAAAGCCTTAGTAGCCCAGCAGCTACCATGTCAAAAGAATCCTAAGAAGAAGAATCCTTAAAAGAATGACCCTAAACCAAACAAGGGTCTTAAGCAATTTCAGTCATAAACTGAAAATAAACAACTCAACAAACTAATAAGGAAAATAAAAACAAAGGGAAGAAAACATATATACATTGCAAATTTTGTAATCGTGATGGCCATGTAGAGTCCAAATGTTTTAAGAAGATGGAAGCCTTGGAAGCAGTAATGAAGAAGCACAACATCAATTTGGAGAACTCTTCAACTTCATCTTCAGGAATGGCACTTTTTGCTTATGGTTTCCAAGCATCAAGATCTGGTTATGCATTAAATGTATCTTCTTCTTCTCATTCTCATGAGTGGTTCATTGATTCTAGAGCCTATTACCACATGGAAAAAAATTAAGCCATGTTTTCTTCTTTAAATGATTGTAACACCAAAAAATTCTATTTTGGTGATGATAGATCTCTTAGTATTGTTAGGTCTGGAACCATTCATCTAGATAATGGTTAGTCTAATGATGTATTATGTGTTCCTACCTTGCCCTGCGACCTTCTATCTGTTTATCATATAACTCATTCAGGTGAAGGTAAAACCGTAGAATTCCCACCTCATGATGTTGTAATTAAGGACCTAAAATATTCTAAACATATTTTAGCTACCAGAATTGTTGATGATTCCACAAGGTTGTATAAATTTAAAAACTTTAGTTCATCATGTGTTCCCCTCATTTTTGTTGCTCATAATGATGATGTGAGCAAAATTTGGCATGAGTGATTTGGTCACTTAAACTATCGCTCTCTTCAAACTCTATATAAAGAAAATATGGTCATAGTTCTTCCTAAAGTATCTTTCCAAGATGGTGTTTGTTCTCGTTGTGTACTCAGAAACATCATCGGAACAATTTTGACAAAGGTGCCTCTTGGCACGCTTCAACCCCTTTGCAACTTGTGCACAATTATTTATGTGGTCCACTTCCAGTTGTTTCTTTCTCTGGATGCGAATAATTTATAACTTTCATTGATGATTTTTCAAGACGCACTTGGCTATACTTCTTAAAACTCAAGAGTGAAGTTTTTAACATGTTGTTGGCCTTTAAGGCCTTTTTTGAGAAACAATTTGGACATCAAATTCTTAAGTTAAGATCATAAAATGGTGGAGAATATGTTAAAAAAAATTGATCAAATTTTGCACTAAGCATGGCATTCAAATGCAACATATTGTTCCATATACTCCACAACAAAATGGTGTATCTAAAAGGAAGAATCACACCTTAAAATAAATGGCTAATTGTATGCTTCAATCTAAAGGACTTAGTCTTAATTTTTGGGCAGAAGCAATTAACTCTACAAATTACTTAGTAAATTTCACTCCTATTAAGGTTTTAGGAATATAACTTGAGAAGAATCCTGGAGCGCAATCAAACCCGTTTTAAGTCACTTTCATGCTTTTGGAAGTGAAGCTTTGGCGCATATTCCAAATGTGAAACATAAAGCCCTAGAACCTAAGAGTGAAAAATGCATTTTTGTTGGATATTTTGAAGATGTTAAAGGATATAGACTTCTTCAACCAAAATCCAAAAATATAATCAATAGAAGAGATGTAAAAATTGATGAAAATGCATCGTCCTGTGAGCCTATTTCAGCAGGTGTTCCACCTTTGGCCTGCAAGCTTGATTCAGCATATGTGCCACCTCTCTCTATCTCTTCTATTTTTGACAGCATTCCTTCTAGCTCGGGTGATGACAACAAGGATGACAATCCTCCACCACCTCCTCAAGATATTCCTTCAACTCCACGGCTTCCAATATGGATCCGCTCTACTCGATATGTAGCAGGTTCTATTGCAGGTGACCCTACAGATCAATGGCGTAGATGTTCTTAGTTCGAAAGAGTCCCTTCCTTATTGGCTTAAGTTCTAGAAAATATTGATCTAGACACCTTTTAAGAAGCTTCAGGTCATCTAGATTGGGTGAAGATAAGAATGAATAATATCGTTCCTTATCGGAAAACAATACTTGGGATATTATTCCTCTTCCAAAGGGAAGAAAACTTTTTATATGCAAATCAGTTTACAAAACAAAGTTTGGACCAGATGGACATGTGGATAAACATAAATATTGTCTTGTTGCTAAAGTATTTTCACAAGTTGAAGGCATTGACTATACTGAAACCTTCTCCCCTGTTGCCAAGATTAATTCTATCCACCTTGTTCTTTCCCTTACTGCCTCCTTTAAATGGGAAGTCCATCAGATGGATGTTAAATCCGCCTTCTTACATGGGGATTTGCATGAATAAATATACATGGAAGAACCCACTAGCTTTATCCAAAACTTCTCTAGCCTTGTTTTTCGCCTTAGGAAGTCTCTTTATGGTCTTAAACAAGATCCTTGCACTTATTATGCAAAAATGAATAGATTTATCTTAGATAATGGCTTTTCTAGGCGTCATTCTGACAACACTGTCTACACCAAGAAAGTGGGTAAGTCCTTCATCATACTTGTTCTTTATTTTGATGATCTTATCCTTACTGGTAGTGATCCCAATGATATAAACCATGTCAATTTTAGCCTCAAAAATAAGTTTGAAATGACAGACTTAGGACACTTGCATTATTTCCTTGGTCTTCAAGTCTTGCAATCCAAAGAAGGTATTACCCTTTCTTAGTCCAGGTATGCCTGTGATCTTCTACACCACTTTCACCTAGAAGATTGTAAGTCATCCCCTTCTCCCTTTCAGTCTAGATTCAAGCTTTCAGTCACTTGTACTACCCCTAAATTTGATACTACCTTATACCGTCACTTGTTGGTAAAACTCTGTATCTAACCCATACCCATCCTGACCTTTCCTTTTCCATTGGTATTATTTCTCTTTTTATGCACCAACCTCATGAAAGTTAGTGGAAAGTAGCTAAAAGAATAATTTGATATATTCTAGGTATAGTTCAGTTCGGGATTGATTACAATGTAGGATAATCTCCCTTGTTGATTGGTTTCACTAATTTTTATTGGGTTGGTGACCCTGATGATCGAAATTCTACTGCAGGTTATGTATTCACTCTTGGTTTGGGACCTATTACATGGTATTGTAAGAAACAAAATTCCATCTCTCTTTCTTCGGCTGAAGCAGAGTATCGTGGTGCAGTTGAAGCGAGCAAGGAAGCCCTATGGATTTGTCAAATCCAGACCGAATTTTGTCTTCATCAGCATCATCCAACTACAATTTGGTATGATAATCAGAGTGCCATTCAACTATGCAAAGATCCATTTCAGCATCAGCGTATGAAACACATTGAGCTCCACATACACTTCATCAGAAATCTTATTCATGATCGTTTTCTTGAAGTGCAGTATTTCTCAACCAATGATCAAGTTGCCAATATATTTGCAAAGGCTCTCACAAAAGGACGTTTACCAAACTTCGATCTATGCTTGGATTTCAAGAAATTTATCATTAAGAGGGGATAGGCTTTAATGCCTCCTTCCTTCTCCTATTGTGTCACCTTTGTAAATCCTTCAATCATATCCCAAGTTTTTCTTAAGGGGGGATGTTAGGATATTTTGACACATAGGAAATAGTCTCCTTTTGTGTCACCTTTGTAAATCCTTCAATCCTATCCCAATTTTTTCTTAAGGGGGGACGTTAGGATATTCCGACACATAGGAAATATTTAAGTATAACTTGGTCTAGTGTAGAGTTAGGTAAAGTGTGTTTCTTTACTATGTATATTTGTAACTTATAATCTAACAGTCACGTTATGTAGTGATCTAATGGTTCACTCTCTCCTTGGTATTATTGACACTTGATCTGTGGCTTAGCACCCATTTGGTCCATGATCTCTATTTAAAGAGCATGGAGGATCATTTTTTTGGTAACCATTTATGAGAGAATCTAATTTAAATTTTATTTCTTTATATTAATAAACTATCTAAAGTGGCCGTGTTGGCTTAGGTTGTGGACTGTTTCCCTCTTTTATGGTTTTAATCACGTCAAATACTGGTGTACTGATCTGTGATCTATTTGAGAGTGGTGAATTTTGGTGTTTGATCTAATGAACTTACCCTATCAATTTCTACAGATCATAAGAAGCCACCATCCACTCCACCATCATCCTCACCACTATCTTCACCTTCCTCATATTCATCTTCCACTACCACAACTCTTCCATCTGTTCATATACATACTTCAAAAGGAGCTGGTAAACCACCTTTACTTAACTTGATGTTAAATTTGAGCTTCCAATGTATAATGGAAAAGTGAATGTAGAGAATATGGATAATTGGATTCGTCAACTGGAGGTTTATTGCAGAATTTAGAACCTTCAAGAAGATGACATAAAGATTCAAATGGCTTCCTTGAGAATGGAGGGTTCAACACTTTTATGGTGGGAAGCAAAGACACAATAGGAGATTAAGAAAAATGATAATATCTCAATGGTTTGGAAAAATTTTAGTGTTCCCATTAAAAGGCAATTCTATCCTCTAGCTTGTATGAAAAAATTTATTATGAGTTGGCAAACGTTTAGACAATTTAAATGTCAAAGTGTGCAAGATTACACTCATGAATTTAGGAGAAGAGCTCTTATGTTAGGAGTTGATTTTCATAGCGAAGAAACTTTGATGAAGTACATAGGTGGATTATATAGTTACCTGAAACATATGATCCTCATTTTGAATCCCACTAGTTTAGATGAGGTATGTGTGCAAGCTACACACCTTGAGGCAAGAGGGAAAAATGTACAAAATGAGGGTAAAAATAAACCATTCAAGTGTGGTGAAAAAGGAAAGGGTTTCAAGGGTAAAAAAAAAAGAATGCATCCATTAAGAAAGAAGGGGAGAAAACCATATGTACTTATTTTTCCAAATAGGGTCATGATGAAGCACACTATTGGAAACTCCATCAATAATTGAGGCCTAATAAATTGAACAATAAGGGGAAATAAAAGACAACTACTACCACACAACAGGATCTCGGACCTGATTCAAGAGCTGAGACTAAAATTGCAGCCATGGTCACAAATGGAAAAGAAGCCATCACAAGTAATAGTTCCTCAGATTGTCACAATAACACTCCAAATGAAGAAACAAGAATAGAGTTGTTTCATGTAAGAGTGATACCAAAACATACAAAAATTGATATACCATTTGATAATGGGTGTCAAGCAAACTTAATCTCTGAATACTTAGTCAAGAAGTGGATCTTGAAACCTTTCCTCATCATAAGCCATACCCATTGGGTTAGATTAAAAAATATACAAATTTACAGGTTACAAGAAAATGCATTTTCCAGTTTGAAATTACCACACACTTTATTGATGAAGTTGACATAGATTTTGTACCACTTGACATATATAGAATTTTTTTGGGTTGCCCATATCTCTATGACAGGAAATAAGTCTTCTCTCACCATGAGAACAAGTATCACTTGTTCAAAGATAGGGTGGAATATATTGTGAGAGCTCATCGCAAAAAGTTAAACCTATCTTTGGTTAATGATGTGAAAATGAAGAGACTAGTAAACTCAAGAAAAAACTTTGTGCTTATTATGATTAAAAAAAGGAATGATAAATATTTTGAATCTTTTTAAGGTTGTGATGATAGATTAAAATATTTTTTTTTTATGTGGTAAGGCATGAGATACAACTACAGTAGGATGTTACACTCCATAACATTGGCATGTATCGCATATCGATAATGGAAAGTGAAAAAATCAAGAAGAAAATCTAAGAATTGTTGAATAAAGGTATCATTTGTCCATCTACCTCGCCATGTGGTTCACCGATTGTATTGGTGCCCAAGAAGGATGGAACATGGCGCATGTGTGTGGATTTCCAAGAACTCAAAAAAATCACGATAAAGAATCATTATCTGCTCCCAAAGATTGATGATTTTCTTGATCAATTGAAGTATGCAAAGTATTTCAATAAGTTAGATTTAAGAAGTGGTTATCATCAAGTTAGAATAGCTGAAGGGGACATATGGAAGACCTTATTTAAAACTAAACAAGGATTTTTTGAGTGGCTTGTTATGCCTTTTGGTCTTTGCAATACTCCAACTACTTTCATGAGATTTATGAATGATGTATTAAGACCATTTCTAGATGAGTTTGTCATTGTATAATTAGATGATATTTTTATATTCAGCAAATCACGAGAAGAACATACCATGCATGTGAACAAGGTGCTTGATGTCTTGAGAAAAGAACAATCGTTTTTGAAGATGTCAAAATGTGAATTTGGTAAAACTTCTTTAGTATATTCGGGACATATTGTTGGAGGAGGTGAGCTGAATGTAGACCCCTATAAAGTTGAGGTCATTTTGAATTTTCCTACACCCAAGTCAGTCACAGAGGTAAGAATTTTTCTAGGGGAAGCACGGTATTGGAGGAAATTCATTGCTAATTTTTCTTCTATTGAAAATCTGTTACATGCATTGACGAGTGCTAAGAAAATCTTCCAGTGGGGAGGAAATCAACAAAAATCATTTGATTCTTTGAAGAATAAGATCAACTCAACCCCAATATTAGAATTACTGGACTTGAGACGACCTTTTGAGATTCAGAAAAATGCAAGTGACTATGTCGTGGGCGCAGTCCTGTTACAACATGGTAAGCCTATTTCATTCCATTTAGAAATTTTTAATGGTGGAGTGAAAAATTATCCTACATATGACAAGGAGCTATATGTTTTGTTACAAAGTGTGAAGAAATGTAAACATTATTTTATGGGAAATGAAACCATCATTCGCACTGATCACGAACCATTGCAAGACTTGCAATCGCAAAACAAATTGCAGCATTCAAGGAAATTTTGATGGATGGGATTCTTGCATCAATTCGACTTAGTAATCAAGTATAAGAAAGGTATATACAACAAGGTTGCTGATATTCTTTCTAGGCCTATTATTAATGTAGCTACTTTACTCAATAATAATTTTGTTTTACATGAAAGTTACATTGAACAATATTATTTTGACAATGACTTTCAAGATTTTTATGCAAACTTGAGTCAATGTCGCTAAGTTGAGGAATTATATTATCACGTTCATAATAACTTGTTGTATAATTTGGGCAAGCTTTGTATTCCATGGGGTGAAAGAGTGAATTTCATAAGGGAAGCACACACTTCTCTTATTGTGGGACATTTTGGTGTAAGAAAAACAATGGAAAATCTTCAGAGGTATTGTTATTGGCCTCGTTTGCTTGAAAGTGTGTCACATTTTATTAAAGGTTGTTCTTTATGTGTAGTCAGTAAGCCTAGTGATAGGAAGATAGAATTTTACACACCACTTTCGATTCCTTCATGTCCATGGGAGTGTATCTCTATGGATTTTGTAGGAGGTATTCCTTTGTCTAAAAGAGGTCATAATTATTTGTATGTAGTTGTGGATAGGTTCAAAAAAGTGTGTATTTTGATGCCATGTAAAAAGAAAGTTACAGCTGAAAAAATATCTCATATTTTCTTTCAAAATGTTTGGGTTCATTTTGGGTTTCCTACATCTATTGTAAGTGATCAAGATTCTCGATTTATTGGGAATTTGTGGTCAAGTTTTTGGGACTTGATGGACACTAAGTTGAAGAAGAGTACAACCTTTCTTTCGCAAACAGATGGTCAAACTGAGGTGGTTAACATAATATTTGTTCATATTCTTAGAAGATCTTGCAACAAACATCCTAAGTTGTGGGATGAACATTTTCATTACATTCAACATGCTTACAACCATGCAAAACATTATTCTAATCAAACATCATTGTTTGAGGCATGTCTTGGTTACTTCCCAAAATCGCCATTTGATTTCATCTTTGGGGAAGATGTAGATATTGATGGACATAAAGACATAGATAAAGCAAAGAAATTCATTGAAAAAATTCAATGGAATCATCAGGCAGTGCAACAGCAACTAGAGAAAAGTCAAAGAAAGTACAAGGCGATGCATGAAAAACATCAAGTGGATCAGAAATTTGAAGTTGGTGATGAAGTTTGGCTTCAAATTAGAAAGGAAAGGCTTCAAGGAGAAGGTAAAAAGCTAAAACCAATAATTTATGGTCCTCTCAAAATTTTGGAAAAGATTGGTAACAATTCCTTCAAGCTTGATTTGCCTTCATACATGAAAATTTATTTAGTTGTTAATGTTGAAAATTTGAGATTGTATGAGCCTCCTTTGATTTAATATCAAGGAGAGAATTTTCAACTGCCATCTATTGAATATTTTTCTCCAGATTTCTTTCTTGAGATACAAGACACCATACTTGATAGGAAGACAAGGACATCGACAAGAGGAAGTGTCGACTATATTTGAGGGGGGCTTAAAGGAAAAAATCCTTCAAAAGGAAAATGGATTGAAATTGGGAAGGTGAGAAAACTGTACCCTCAGATGTTTAGCAACTGAATATGATATTTTGCATCCAAAAGCTTCTAGTGGGGAGGAATGATCAAGGCTCAATGTTATACTCAAAAATAAAAGTTATCATATTGTCTCAAAACTGGAACGACCACGTAGTGCTCGCCATTCTGAATCTGGCATGCTCCATTTCATGAAAAATGGTCTCCGTATGCTCCCGAAAACGAGTTCTGCCCACTTTGCTAAATAGGAAAAATTTTAAAAAAATTGACAATCAGATTCCCAGTCAACAGTCTATAGTGATGATGTGGCATGATGACTGTGCAAGGTCATTTGTTTGGAAATTTCTCTGGCGAATGGTAAGCTGACAAGTGGCAGAACGACATTGGTCAAAATTATGGGTGATGTGTCGGTGTTTTATTGGGTCATTTTTGGGCCAACCAGTTGAGGACATGTGGTGTAGCCTAGGCCCGCCACGTTCCCCCCAATGTTGCATGACAGTGTAAAAATTTTAGTCAATGTCTGGGTGGAGGTATCGGGGTTCGTCACATGACCTCTCGCCACACAGCACCCCACCCTATTGGCCCGCCTACAGCATGGTTCTTAATATTCATAGGATTCCATATGTATTTATATGCTTTGTATTATGGCAAGGGTAAGGTGGGGACCACCCCCGAAGGGCCAACCCCCAGTTCATAATACTATTGCGACAAGGCCACTAGCAGAGCTCCATTAACGCGAAGTTTTAAAACCATTAACCACATTTATTTAACCTTAAACTTTCTTATTATGCGACTAATCCATAATTAATTTTGGATTATTTTAAAGCGCGAGTTTAGCATTAAGTACACTTAATTTTCACTAAACTCCCACTTAACTTTAATTACATATTAACTTGGGGGACCCCTATATTTGGTGGAGACTGCCAATTTAGTTGCATGTAGCTAGTTTAGGGCCTGAAATAGTGGGAAAAATTAAACTAGTCATAAATTTTGAAGTTTTTGACAAATTCGAGCTTAGAAAGAGGCTAGATGACCATTTTGAGCCATTCAGTGGAGCATGTTACAGGAGCAAAAGAGAATTGTAAACAAGTTAATTTGAAAATTCGAGGCCCAAGCCATGGAAGCTGGACCAAGGAGATGTAGCCTAGGAGGGGTGAACTCCTTCATCAAATACCCGTGTTAATTTTATGTATGGTGATGTTCTATACTTTATTTACTGTTGTTCATCTATTGTTTGTATGTTAAATTGTTCCATAAATTGACATGAAAAACATTCATGATACTTGATAATTTGCAAGAAAAATTGAACCCTTAAGCACACATAAGACATTGAATTCATAATCTGAAAGAGTAATTAGCACAAAAACACTAACATACTCCAGTCAGATCAACACTTGGGTTCAATTATTTTGGGCCAACACTGGTTTGTTGAATTTCCCATGGGACTCTGAAATGCGAGAAGCTAGGGTGTCACTTGATCTTCACGCTTTCAATATTCGGTCATGGAATGTCAAGTTTTCGAAGCCTCCAGAGGTCATGGCTACAACCTCTAGAGGTCATGGCTACAATTCGGGATAATATATTTTTTTATGTTGGTTGCATTTGTCGTGCTCAAAATCGGTGTCTTCAGTCGGTGTCTAGTTGGGACTACCCTGTGTTCGAGTTATTTTTTGTGAATTATTTTACCTTATGTTAGTGTGGGCATGCTATCTTGGGGCGTAGTACACCCTCCTGGTGGACTGATATCCAGCTTAATTTGAAGGGAAAAGGAAATATTTATTTGTCATCTATGGGTAGGGGTATTTTCAATTGTGAGTCTAAGGGGTGGTGGAAGGCTCTTAACCTTATATGGTCGTAGGATGGAGTAACCATGGGCTCCCTCAGTGTCTCGATGTCTATTTAAATTTTGTTGATATGCATCCTCCAAGATATGCACTTTTGTGGTTTCAGTTGTTTTGTATATTGCAAGTGCTCTGAATTGTTGTCTCTAACCCCCCCCCCCTCCATCATAGGTTTTGCCTCGACCTCTTTAGCATGTCATGCCAAAGGGGACACCCTCATCGAGGGGGAGGGAACCATCTTCATGCAGGGCATCCCGAACCTGGCCACATCTTTCCCTTAGATACTTCTGACAGCTGGGAGATGGAAGAAGTAGTCACTATGTCATGAGCTCACTCTCGAGGCCATGTTGTGGACCCTGCCACTTAGGAGTTCATCACTGACCAGCTTTTAAAAATCCATATGAACATGGATATTCACTCAGACCACCACTATGAATATCGCAATGAGATGGTGGCGTATATAAATGAAATCCAATACAATTAAAATTAAATTATGGAACAACTAGATAGCCTTCTCCACAACCACCATCGCACCAATGGCCACCTTCGCAACCTGGAAGCGAGGGTGGAACACATGTATTTTCATATGCATGAGCATGTCGGTTACTTTGCAACTCCCCCTATAATGCCCCCTAATCCCCCTCCTTGATATGCTGCCATTACTTCTGGTTATATTTTTTATTTTTTTTTGGAGTAAGCTAAGGCTTTAGTTCCTATCGAAAATAATAGATGTCAATTGTTTTCTATGGCTTCCTCGAGGCCCCGATCTCAACAAGTTTGGCTGAAATTATGGAAAGGGGCCTATTGAGATGATTTTTGTAAACACTGTTTTTTTCAAATGTAATGAAAATACTTTGAACTACAAAAAAGTTCAAATATTATTATTAACCCTTATAATATTATGATTATCTTAAATTTGTAATTGTAATATTTTTTATGATATTTTAAATAAATTAATTAAGAAAATATAACTAAAAAAAATCATTAGAAATGTATGCTACATTTTTAATCTTTTTTTATGTTACACTGTTAATATCACTTTGTCATATATGTTTTTAAATTTTGGAAAATAAAATAATTCTATTTGGAAATAAAGCTTACTTTAGCAAATAGGCAGATTTGGAAATAGGTAGATTTGATTTTTTGACCAGTTGACATGTTTTTTGAATAACCAATCTCTCATATTAAAATTTGTTGGATCTCACAAACACCATATATAATTGATGTAATTATGTGTAACATAAAAGAATGGTGCACACATCTCTCATTTCTCACTTGATATCAAAGCTACCAGCTATGGATTTAGTTAACTCTTTAGGGGAAGGGCCAGAAAAAATGTAAAAGTAGTGGGAGGTTGATATGTACGCTGTGGTAATCTATGCAATGAAGTAGGCTTGTGAAAAATTGAGGATACTTGATATTTTCAATGTTGGTTTGAGGACTCCTTCTGGCTTTCTGATAGTCATGATTTTCCAACATGATGTAGAGAACTCAACATCAAATTTATATGTGATCCCGAAGTGTTCAACAAATCTAAGTGCATTGAATGGACACAATGACTTCTGCACATCTGGTTCCACTCACACATGATTTGCCTACTTTGTTGAGAGAGCATCTAACCTGACACGAATGTTGATTCCACTTGAACAACTCTAAGATTTATATGCTTCCTAGCTAATCTTTACTTGTCTTTGAGCCTCATTTTCAAGCTCCAACCTATTTCTTCTCACCATTTGGAGATAGTAAAGTTGAATGAGAAATTAAAACCTTTCATGATTCTTACCAAATTCAACCTGGTACTTCATATGTAACTCCATAGATTTCATTATTTGTAAGAAAAAGTAATAAGAATGAGACACACAAGTCTAATAAGTGCCAACTCAATTTGAGATTTGAGGAGCATGTCACCGAGGGGCCATTTTTGAAACCATTGTTTGGAATTTATGGTATCTCTCAAGGATCTAGAGAAATGGTCTCAACAAGTCAAAAATTTATGTATATTTCTCCTATCCGTTGAAACTATAAAAGAAATACAATTTGATCCACCTCCATTTCTAGTGACATTTCTTCAAAGCAGTGATGGGGTTTTTTTATTATGTGTTTGAAGGCACAACCCGCAAACAAGGTAGCTATCTTTGAATAAATATTTATATTTGTTTTTAAATATAGAGAAAATAGTGCTTGAAAAAATCAATGGTTCAATTTTCTATACTTGGAAAAATCAATGGTTCGAATTTCTATACTTGGAAGGTGAAAGTTCAATTGAATCTAATGCATAAAAAATTATGGATCTTCATAAAAATGAGTAGAAAAAAAATCTCATGGTCCAAAACAATTAATTGAATGGCAGAAAAGAGAAAACAAAGTTAATTTCATTATAGGACATTCTTTATTAGATTCACAATTTCACCTTATAGACTTAGAAAAATCCTATGCACAAATATGGGAACAATTAAGATATTTGGGGAAAAAGTTGTGAATGCAGAATTCTCCCTAAAATTGCAGTTATTCAAACTTAAAATGCATGACGGGGTATCATTGTCTACACACTAAATGATTTAAAATCATGGAGGAAGTTGGGGCGAAAATAGAAGAAGAAGATGCTAAGGCTATTTTCTTAAACAACTTATCTTCAAATTATGATAATGTTATATTCACCTTAAGTCAATTTTCCTCTCGATCATTAGATCAAATGATTGCAACACTCTTAGCAGAAGAGAAGAGGTGAAATCGGGTGACACAAAGGACAATTCACATGTTGAGACGACACTATTCTCTACAGACAAAGTCAATAAAAGAAGGAACTTAGTAGAATATTTTTATTGTCGAAGATATGGACACACAACATTCAATTGTAAAACCATTGTCAGAAATCTATTAAATAGTAAATTAAAAGAATAAACTATATCTACCTTTGAAGACTTTTTAGAGGCCAACCTTGAGGACTTCTCAGATTGTGACAGTGATAATGAATTCAATACAAAACCTCTCATACTTTTCTAAAACAACTATCAATCATAACATTAGTTACAGTTATTTTTTTGTGAGAATGTAAGTGTATTAAACGGGTCAATTGTATAATTAACTAATGAATACACTCAATATCCAGACAACTTACCTATATAACTGTCAAAATTTTAGCTTGTTGTATTTTGAAAGATGGTATTTAGTTCATAGAGTGGTTATGTAGGGAGGCCTCGAAGCATCAATTCTACAAAGTTCGTCAACAATGGTTAGAAGCAATTATGTTTTAAATGGAGATCAACTGGTAGCTGGTGTGGTGGGGAAAAAAGAGCAATGTCTACGAAATTCCAAAGTGGATGTCATCGTTGATCAAAACCATCTCAAATATGATCTATATGTATTTTGTGATCTATGTAATAATGTAAGCATTAAGGCTTACATAGATTTGGTTTGTTGAGTAGTTGGTTTTTTGAGACATTTTCTCAACAACCAACCCCTAAGTTTATAAATTGTTGGATCTCACAAGCACCATATATGCTTGATGTAATTATGTGATTTGTGTTTAATAGAAAAAATAATTTGTATGTGCGCATATTTCATTTCTTGCTATTCTTTCTTATTGAAAATAGATAGTAAATAAATTAACAAATGGGAAAAGTAACTTATGGAATTTATTAAGAAAAACTCTGTAAATTAGGAGGGTACACCAAGGATATGTTATGGGGGCTTCACTCAATGAACCTGTGACATATCACATATCACGTGAATTCATAGCATATTAAACAATATCATTAATTTGACTACATATTGGAAAATACTTTTAAAAATCACATTATTTTAACCCCCTACCAATAAGAACCCAATACACCATAAAATTTTAAAAACCCCACTTTCAATAGATATTGTAGGTATGCATTTTTTTATTAACATTTTTATACCCCTTTATTTTTTATACCTGCCAATATAAAAGCCCTTTACCCCCTCTATATCTCCCAATATATTGTTATTTTTTGGTCAATATATATCCTCCAATATAAACACACATGGTATGATATTATTCCCCTAATAAAACTCTAACATTCTCAACATCCATACAGATATAAATTCCTCCAAATATCAACTTTGGTCTACTTAATTTTCCAATGAAAGATATACATGCGATAGTGTTTTATGTGGTAGTGTTTTGTAGAAACTCAGTACAAGAATTTGATCAATAAATACGCTCTCAATACACAGGTGTGAGAAGGTTGACTTTGGAATTTCTTTATAAACGCATTTTTAATAAAGCAACAAAAGTGTGTATAGACTGTGGAGGAGAGTTGACTTCGGAATTTAATAAAACTTACCTGGCATAAAAATTATAGTTTATATTTATTAATTTTAATTAATAATTGGCAAATTGAAATCTATATTTTTATTTTGGCATAGCTGGGTGAGAAAGAAATTTTTAGAACTTACATTTATTTGCATTTTAATTATATTTATTTTTTATGTAAAGATTTGGATAAATTATGATTAGAGATCATTTATAGTAAATATGTTATTTATTTGAGTATGAACTATTTTATTTTTGAATGATTTTGCTACAAATTTAAAATTAAAAATCACTATAAATATAAATATCTCAATTATATTCATAAATTACTACATAAAATATAAAAGCAGCAGTTATCCTATCGTGATATTATATTATGCAAAAACTACAATAAAATTTTAAAATTTATACAAAACCTCATAAAAATTACAAATCTTCTTTCCAAGATGAAATTGTTGGTGAAGTAAAAGAAGAAACCTCATAAAAATTTCTCTTCCCTCCAGAATGAAAGAAGTGAATTTGTTGGTTAAGTATAAGAAGAAAAGTGTACTGTTAAGAGAAGCTCAGGAGGGATAAGCTATTTGTCAGATCAAGAATACTGCCATCCTTGTGAGGCCAATACTCTCTTCCCTGCAGATTGTCTGTACCACACTGTTGGTCTTGCAAGGTCAAGAGATAAGAACCATGCAAGTTCCATGGCGATATACACAATTTACTCATTAATTTCATTTCAAAAGCTCAGGTAAGATAGCGCCAGCCGGTTGCCTCAATGGTCATGGATGACATCCATGGCTGCTGCAGGCTGAGCATTCTCTGTTTGACACCCAAATTCCACCGCCTTCCTTCTCATGATGCTTATCTCCGCCTAAACAGCAGAGTTGCCCTGGAATATTATGACACTCGCAGACTGCATAACTCATTGATACCCACACTAAATTTTCATATTGTATATATAACTACGTCTCTGAGTGGTTTAGGTAGGAAGTCATTATTAACAAGAGACACTAACAGCCCAACGAACAGTAAATAGTATGCGCGCGTGCATGCATGCTGCCCGTGGACCTTCCATGCCCCAATTAATTAAATAAGCGTGGATGGGCAGGAAGGAAGGAGTAATTTCCAACAACTAGAAAAGCAAAAGCAAAAGCAAATCACTGGAATAGCGTACAATATAACCATATGACGTCATAAGATCGCAATATATCTATCCTTTTGGAAGCAATCAGCTTGGTCGATATTGATGAGAAGTAATACCTAATTGCAGAGCGAGCTGGCAAGTTTTAGCTTTTGAGTGCCACAGTCAAGCTGGCTAGCTTTTCTTTCACGTTATTTCATCATTGAATGAAGTTGGCTAGCTTATCTTTCACGTTATTTCATCATTGAATGAATAGATGGCTTTTTAATGATGTTCACGATCCTTTTTGGTGTCTAAGGGATCACCTAGTATCATTTTATTTATATTCAAATTTTTTATTGGCTGATTTTGTTGTTATGAATTTTGAGTAAAAAATTAGTAATTTTGTAAAAAATTTCAAAAGAATTCACTGAGATTGTTGATATTTAAATTGTTATCAAACTAAATTACTAATAACTCACACTCTTTACTTAAATATCATTCTATTTCTACCACCCCTAAATGCAAGTTATGTGAAAACCTTTAAAGTTACATTATAATACTACTATAAAATTACATTTAATAATAGCATCATGATGGAACTTTGAAGTTACATTATAATAATAACATCACGATGTTTTACATACCATGTCTCGTGGTAGAACAAATGGAATAATATGTTTATTTACTAATTGTAGATAGTAAATATAGTTGGCCAACCCTTTTTTTTTCACGTACTCATATATTAATATAAGTAGTGCATACATCTTGGTATTTACTCACGATGTTTTACATACCATGTCTCGTGGTCGAACAAATGGAATAATATGTTTATTTACTAATTGTAGATAGTAAATATAGTTGGCCAACCCTTTTTTTTTCACGTACCCACATATTAATATAAAGTAGTACATACATCTTGTTATTTACCTGGCCAACTTATGTAAAGATATAATCGTTAGCAAAAATAGTTCCCAAGTTATGTGAAAACATTCTTACCTGGCTAACTTATGTAAAGATACAATAGTTAGTAAAAATAATTGGGCAAGTTAAGTGAAGATTTTATTATAATTCCCATGGTTGGCCACCTAACTTAGGTGGTCAAGTTATGTGAAAACCTTTAAAGTGATATTATAATAATAGCATTATAATATTTTACCTACCATGTCTATGTACCTAAGGTGGTAAAACAAAAGCTACATGTAGATTGATTTCACATTTTTAATTTACACACTCACGCAAACAAAATGGTTTAGAGTTTGACTTCTTCTTGACTTTTTCCTTTAGAATGGCATCTTAGAGATATCTAATATTTAGGTGGGAGTTTTGATTCATTTATTTGGAGGATTTATTTTAGTATTTGGTTCACGTTGATTTTTTTAATATTTATTTTGTATATTACATAACTTTAAGGTTCAATTAAGTGCGAAAATCTCCCATTGCATTTAGAGTTACTTAGATGATTCACTTAGTTGTTTTATTATTCACAGTTTTTTTAAGTATGGCATGTGAGGGATATCTAACATTTAGTTGGAGTTTTGATTGTTTTATTTGGAAGTTTCATTTTAGTATTGTGTTTATTTTGATTTTTTTGAACATTTGTTCTACATTTTTTATATTTTTAAGGTTTAACTCATTGTGAAGATTCTCATTTATAGATTTATCCGTGATATTATTCATAATAACTTATTTAGATTGTATTGATCATTATTGTTAATGAAGTTAAAATTATTTAAATATTTTGTGATATCATTCGCAATAACTTACTTAGATTGTATTGATGATTATTGTTAATGAAGTTCAAATTATTTAAATATTTTATTTTATTTTCTTTCTTGGGTACAAAGAGGAAACTACATTTATAATCTATGAAAAAATTTTGGGTTAAAATAATTATGGAAAAGTTTTACATAGGATTTAAATCTATGTATTATATCTTGAATTCACTCTTTTGCTTTTTTTTTAAGTGAAAGTATACTTTAGAATTTGTTATATATTTTAATTAAGTTTTTATCTACTTCTTTTATATTTACTTTCTATTAATGTTGTCATTTTCACATTTAAAAAAAAAATCTCTTATAATTATCTTACCTCTAAGTCTAAAAGTTTGTGTTGATTATTTTAGTGTATATTTATTTGCATCATTTCACTCATATCTTGAAAGTTTCACTGTTGTAATGTTTCATCATAATTAAGATAAAAAAGTATCAACAATTTTGAGGTCACTTCAAATTATCTCCTAAGGAATAGTATTGACATATACTTGCACACCTAGGTTAAATTCGGTTAATCTAGATTGATAAAATGCCATAAGATACACTATCCTTTAACAAAATATATATATTTTTATACTGTTTTTTATCTACAACCAATTTTACTTTTATATTTACCACTATCATCTACTCATTCATTTTTTCAAATATAATGTTATATAATACAAATTTATCATTTATATGTAATATACAAGTTGTTGTACCACAATTAATTTTTCACATGTTTGACATTTAAGACTCTCATATTCTCTTGTCATATTTCAAATAGAAGAAACAAATAATTTTGGGTGTTTGCACTCACATGGTACCTAATTTTGGTGTAAAAGATATTTCCACAATTCTTATAAATGTGCATGCATCATTTAAAACATAAAGAACTAATTTACTCATTATTTTGTGCATCAAAAAAGGGTCTCCCGTTTTCATTATTTCCACACCTAACCATAGGAATTTCCTTTTCCAACATAGCCATAACATACACACATTTTCTCAAGGTTCCCAACTTCAAAGGCTTCAGAGGTTATTAAAATCTCTTTGAGAAAAAATGTAGGGCCTCGCTCTAGTTAACTAGTGTTGATATTACCTTAACCTTGATACAGTCTTATGGCACATACATTGTTATTTGAGGACCTCAGGTTGAGAATCCAATTTTATTATTATTATTATTATTATTAGTGGATGTGATGATGAATTTGATGTACCTATTCGATTATTACATGTTTACAATATATGTTTACATGTTGACATATTCTGAGGACTATTTTCTTGATTCGAGTTAGTGATTATGTTATAATAATATTTAAGAATGTGAAATTATATCAATGACTAACCTTGTGAGTAGATGTTCTTGATGTCTATTTTAGTGTAACAATAGGCCACCTGGATGCACATGCATGCAATGAGTCAGCAACGTCTAGTTTTATCGATTACATACTATTGATACTAGAAATCAAAATTTTAGCTAATATTTTACTATGGTTACTAATTTCATGATAGTGGATGCAAGTATAGGTCATTTTCTTGGTCAAAATACTCACACATGGGTGATGAGGTTATACAGGACAGATGGAATTTCATGGAAAGGGTGAGATAGCATCCTTGATTTCACCCATTAGCACTCTTATCGTGAATTGGGCTAGAAGGTATTAGGATTCCTTTTCCTTGAAGCTCACATTGTTGTGATTACGAACCTCAAATTAAATCACTCACAAATATTTATTAGGGGGCACACATAAATGAAATATTCCTTGATCCCCAACACCATTAGTCTCACAATAGACGTGACACAAGAGATGTTGGGGAAATTATATGTGTTATAATTACAACATTAAATTATCAATCTGTGGTTGTGTTAGTATGAATTCTTTGTCGAAGCGTACGAAAAAGAACCACTTTAGCTACGCATAACTAATAGCCCTAACAACAATAATGGCTGCAAAACATCTTCAGATCTGC